>JAJMHN010000095.1:0-78866 GCA_030566025.1 Geotrichum cucujoidarum
CTGCGCACAAGCTCAACGATAACCAACTCAGCTGCATTGTAGTGTACTGCGGAGTGTGTGTGTTTTTTGGTTTTACGTTCTCATTTTTGCTTCGCAGCGGGCGTATTTATAATCTAGCGGACGGCGGTTGGCCTTGGTTGGAGCAGGCCGGCCGCCATGGCATCGTCGAGCGGGTTTTGCCAGATTGGGAAGGTGTTTTAGATGCTTTGGGGCGCTGTGATTGGCTGGATGCGATTTGGCCAAGACTAGCAGTGGGCGTAGATTGATAATACGCGATGGACTGGAAACGCTGAACACAGCGAACTGAGCTGGAACTGGAACGAGTTCTCAGTTCTCAGTAGGCAGTTCTCGGTAGTCTGTAGCTAGTATTCCGTAGTCCTCTTGAGTCCAGGCCCATCTCCATCTCCATCTCCACGTCCAGCGTTGGTTGCGTCTGTTCAGTTCTCTCCACCGCCAAGAGCGCAGGTCACTTGGGCAGCCCAAACAGCCCGCGCAGATGGCCAATCACGCCGCAGCCACTGCAAATTAAACACCGAACCCGGCCGGCTCGAGCGTGGTCTTGGCGAGCGTATTCCGTCGGCACAAGTTGGGACTTGCGCCTTGGGACTTGCGCCTTGGGACTTGCGCCTTGGGACTTATGACCAGGGTACAGTATTTAGAGCTTAAGACTTGGAACTTAAGACTGGGTTTGGACTTGGGACTTGCCTGGACTGGATGGACTGGATGGGGACTGGATGGAACGAGTTCAACAGACTGGCCTCAGCACAAGGCCGCAACAACAGTAGATACAGCACCCTCTAAACAGCCCAAGAGCCCCACTCAACCCATTTCATCAGCCTACACCAGTCTTATTACCTGCTTCACTCTGTCTGGCGACTGCGCGGACTACTCTCAGTTCTGCCGAAATTACCCCAACCCTGGAAGAAATAGACCCTCTTCATTGGCCGTCCCGTCCTAACCACCACCAGCACCCTCGACGCCCTCGAGCACACCACGCACACCCCCCACTCGCCCACTCGCCCACAATGCTCACGATCGCAAAGAGAGCCGGCGCCCAGGCCAGACGCCCCGCCAGCGCCGCCCGGCTTTTGTCCATGACTAACCGCGCTGCCAACGCGCCCACGCACATGGTCTTTGAGGGCAAGCCCATCCACCCCAAAAAGGACCAGCCCATGGCCTTTGAGGGCAAGCCCATTGACGCTGCTACCAAGGCCACCTTTGAGGGAAAGCCCCTAGAAAAGCCTGTAGAGCCTATCCAGCCTCCCAAGGCCGCCAAGGCCAACAAGACCACCTTTGAAGGCGAGCCTCTGCCCAAAAAGACGCATCGGTTTAGAAACTTTGTGCTGACGACTTTGGCGCTTACGACCCTTGTCTATGGAGGAGGCGCCTACTACTCGCTCGAGAACGACGACGTGCACGACTACTTTGTCGACAACCTGCCGCTCGCCGACGAGCTCATGGCGTTTATCGAGAACCGCCGGTTCCGCAAGCGGTTCAGCACAATTGCCGTTCAGCAGACTCCTGCCCGCGGCAATGGCGGCTTGGAGCGTGCCAGCAACGCCGGTGCCGTTTCCAGACCTGTGACTGAGGCCCCCGTTACCGCTGCCCCCAAACAGCTCGATCTGTCCAAGCTGCCACTCGTGCCTGTCCCCGCCAACGCCGACAAGTCCGTGCAGGCGTCCATTGAGGCCCTCAACGAGTTCATCTCGTCCATCAACGACAAGACTCACACCTCGGAGCACATTAGCAAGATCTCCGACAAGGTCGTGGCGCTGTCGCAGAGCATTGCCGAGATCAAGGCCGGGCTCAAGGCGGACCTCGCTGCCAAGGTCGAGACCAAGTCCGAGGCCGTGGCCGACACCGTCGCCGACAAGACGCAGGAGCTGCGGGCCGCCATTGCCGCGCAGGAGGCCAAGTGGGCCGCCGAGTTCCGCGAGGAAAAGACCCGGCTCGAGGCGAGCTACAATGAGCGCCTCAAGAACGAGATTGACGCCGCCAGCAGCGTCATTGCCGCGCACGCCGACAACCAGCTTGCCGCTGTGCACGCCGAGGCCGAGCGCCAGTTTGCGGCCGAGATCTCGCGCCGTATCGAGCAGGAACGCGACGGCCGTCTCGCCAACCTCGAGCAGCTCGCCAAGACCCTGGCCGACATTGAGGAGCTCACCGTCAAGTCTGACAGCGTGCTCCTTGACGCCGACTCCACCGCCCAGCTACACATTGCCATTGGCCACCTGAGAACTGCCCTGTCTGGCGACAAGCCCGTTGCCCTGGGACCTTACATTCAGGCCGTCGCCAAGGCCGCTGCCAGCAAAAACGATCTGCTCCTGCAGGCCGCGCTCAACAGCATCCCCAAGGAGGTCCACGACCAAGGCGTGCTGACCCCGGCCCAGCTCGCCGCTCGTTTCCACCTCCTCGAGCCCGAGCTCCGCAAGGCCAGCCTCCTTCCCCCCAACGCCGGTATCGCCGGCCACCTCGGCTCCCTCGTCCTCTCCAAACTCCTTTGGACCAAGTCCGAGTCTTCAGTGGATGAGTCCGCCTCAGACGTGGAGAGCGTGCTAGCGCGCGCGAACCGCGCGCTGTCGGAAGGCCGCACGACGGACGCCGTGGGCGAGGTCAACGCGCTCAAGGGCTGGCCGAAACGGCTCGCGCAGGACTGGCTCGCTGAGGGCCGCAAGCGCAGCGAGGTCGAGTTCCTCGTTGACGTTCTTGCCGAGGAGAGCAAGCTGTGGGGGCTGGAGATTTAACCATAAAACACTGTTATCTAGTTGACTGTAATCTAGCTGAACTGTGGTATTCTGAACGTCATAGAAAGTCTGTATATTTCGTTTGAACAAGGCCTGGAGATGGGTTGCTGGCGATGTGGACCACCCATGTCGGGCGCGCGCGTTTGGGCTGGACTGGGCCTGCGTGTACACTGCGCAGCCTGCGCTTGCCTTTGTCCAGATCCCCTGCACGCCCACCCATAACCGCCCTTACTCCTAGTCCTCCTCCACTCCATCTTCTTTCCCATGGTCTGTTTTTCCATCGTGAACTCGTTCCTTTAGCGGTGATTTTGGTCCTGGTGTTCGCAGTCAGAATTGCTTTTTCCGGGGGATTGGCCGTTTCCGTGCAGGTGCGTTGCCTGGTCCTGCACGTCTCGTGCATGAAGGAAAATTGCTTTTTTCTGTGGGCCATGACATTTTCATTTGTTTTTTTGGCTTTTTTGCTTTGGCTTTTTTTTTTATTTTATTTTGTTTTTATTTTCTGTTTCTTCTTCTTCTCCATCGCGTTCTTCTTCGTCGTCGTCTTCATCTTCATCGCCGTAGTCTTCGTCGTCGTCGCCAGTTCTGTTCAGGTCCAGTCGCCCTAATCTCCGCCAGTCAAATCTCAACATACCAGCCTGTCTGTTTGCTTCCTGCCCTGCTCTCCTTGCCCATCGCCACGTCCATCCAGCTCCCCCGTCTCGACTCCATCTCAAGGCCGTCTCAAGTCCATCTTTTTCTCTCGAATCTCGCTCCAAGGTCACTTCTTCTCATCGACTCCCTCGCGGCGTGTCCTGCGCTCTTGCCTCGCCATGATTGACGTCCACGCCCTCCACCCCAGCGCCGCTCTCGCGCCCTCTCTCGACACCGCCGACACCGCCGACACCGCCGACACCGTCGACACGACTGCTCCAGCATCGGCTTCTAACCCGACGTCTTCTCCACTCCATTCGCCAGCGCCCGACTGCCCAGAGTCCTCGCCCTCGGCCCCGGCGCTGCCTCCCGACACAAGTACCACAACCACCACCACAACAACAACCAAACCAACCAGCCCGTCACCGCGCTCCAGCCCGCCCGTGGCCCCCGACACCGTCACCGAGACGAGCCCTGCTCCCCGTAAGTACCGTCCAAGTCCTCTTTTCCCGCTGTTTCGCTGCAAACATTTTTTTTTTAATTTCGGGCTGTTTCGTCGCTCCCAGCTTGTTTTTGCCAGCCCAAAACGCTAATTTTGTGGTTTCTTTAGGCACCGCAGCAGCAGCCGCACGGCACGCCCAAATAGGGCAACTCGACGACCACCTCCATGACGACAGCCTCGACGACCTCGACCTCGACGGCGTCGTGGACCGCCAGCGCCGGCTCGAGCGCGAGTACCGCGACCTCGCGCAGTCGCTCGTCCGCGCCAAGGCGTCCCGGCTCACGGCCATGGTCGCCAGCCTGCGCAAGGGCACCCGCCTGCCCGCGTACAACAAGGTTTACGCGGCCCAGGACAGCATTCGCGACGCCCGCACAACCCTCGCCGAAACACGCTTGGCCTACGACACGTACAAGATTAAAAAGGTCACCGTGGGCGAGGCAGATAATATCTGGTTGCAGTTTTATGACAAGAAGCAAAAGCTGCGTGAGCGGCTTATTGCCGAAGTCAATGAAAAGATCTCGCGGCTGCAACAAGAGTACTCCAAGCCAAGGACGTATCAACTAGCATACCCAAGTCAAGACGCTGTCATGCTCAGTAACAGCGCAGTGGCAGCGAGTGTAGGCGCCAAACCCTCAATAGCTCGCCTTGACGACTCGCAAATCGACAACGACTTGCAGTTGTTGAAACCACCAGTAACGCCAGAACCGTCGCCAGAACATGCCCACAACCTTTTACAACTGCGCAAGGAGTCACCGCCTCCGTTAGCTCCAGTGGAAAGACCAACGCCGCCATTAAACGTTGACAACCTTTCAATGCTGGTAGAGGCCGCGTTAGTCAGCCCTGAGCCTGTCCTCAAACAAGAACGGCCGCTTGCAATAAACAATCTACTCACACAGGACGTTCCAATAAACTTGCCAGAAAGTTCTTTAAAGCGCCGGCGCACGTCTGAGCTGGACGACCCTACTTCTGTCAAAGGGCAGCAAACAGAGCCCTTGGCTCTTCCTGTCCAACCGGGCGTCTTGCCCCCACAGTCTCCCATGCTGGCTCAGCCTGCTCCTCCTACTCATATCCAGCGCGAAATGGAATGGCAGTACCAACAGGAACAGCGCATGCGGTGGGAGCAGGACGAACACCGCCGCCGCGAGGAACAAGCGTACCACCAACACCAAAGCTTCCCGCCGCCACCACCGCCCCAGGGCTACCAATACCCACCCTACGGACCTTACTCGGCTGGCCCAGCTCATCCACCGCTTCCTCCTCCTCCTCCACCTCAAGGACCTTACCAGGGCCAGTACGCCTGGCCGCCGCCCCCTCCACCAAACAACTACCACTACCGCGCTCCCTCCTACGGACCTCCCGCGCCTGCCGACTACTACCGACCGCCAACATCTACTCCTCCCCCACCTCCCCAGGCACCGCTGGCTCCTCCACCACCCATGCATCACCAGCAGTACCAGTACCCGCCGTACCAGCCGCCACCTCCACCGGGCCCGCCTGGCCCTGGGCCCGGCCCCGAGCCGGCGTACGCATTCCCCCGCTACGACTACACGCCGCAGTACAGCCGGTAGACATTGCATTAAACCCATATATCATCATTTCAAATCAGTGCATTACTACTAAAATAAATCCGTAGAGAGTTGCAAGTGTAGATGGTAGTTGCACCTTCGTGAAACGTGCACGGCTCATACAAAATCCATTGGGACAACAAGTTCCGGGGAACTTGGCTACGTTCACCTTTACTTTTCAGTTCCACCACCTCGATCCAAGCAAACAACCCTGTATTATCAAACACATTGATTAGACATACCACGTGGAATTAAGAGTAACAATGGACGATGAGCTGGTTACAAACTTCATGGCCGTGACGGGGTCCGACGCGCAGACGGCCGAGCACTACCTTGCGGCCAACAACCATGACCTCGAGGGCGCCATCACGCTCTTTTTCGAGACCGGCGGTGCCAGCATCCAGTCCCAGCAGGGCCTTGGGGGTGGCGGCACTGGCACTGGCACTGGCGGTGCGGGTAATAATGACAGCGACGCGGAATTGTCAAGACGACTCCAGGAAGAAGAGTACGCGGCGCGTGGCAACGCAGAGCCGGAAGTGCGCGAGGCCATTGCGCGACGGACAGAGGTACTCGTGGACCCTTACATGCCTCGAGGCCCGCCGGCGCCCGTCGACCGGCCCCGCAACGTGTTTGAAGACAGCAGCGACGAGAATGATGAGGATGACGAAGAGGAGGAGGACGTCGACGGGTACATGCGGGCGAGCGGGTACCGCGCGCGCCGGCGCAGCGCGCGCTTATCGTCGGGCAGGCTTGCCTCTGCGTCCCCGGACACTGGCACAGACACTGGCACGGGCGGCAGCAGCAGCCGGCTCTCGCGCATGTTCAAGCCGCCGTACGACCTCATCACGAACCTGGCCTTTGACGACGCCAAGTCCCTCGGCCAGTCCCGCCACACCTGGCTGCTTGTCAACATCCAGGCCGCCGACGAGTTTGCGTGCCAGGTGCTCAACCGCGACATTTGGTCCAACGCGCGCGTGCACACCGCCGTCGCCGACAATTTCATATTCCTGCAGTACGATAGCGATAGCGACGAGGGCGCCATGTTCCGCAACTACTACCCATTCGAGGAGTACCCTTACATTTGCATCATTGACCCGCGCACGGGCGAACAGGTCCGCTCGTGGACCCCGTCTGCACCCACCTCCGGCTCCACCTCGTCAAGAACGCCCACAGACCCGGCCGAATTCACGCGCGAGCTCAAGGATTTCCTGGCCCAGTACAGCCTTGACCCGGCCCGCAGCAAGGCCAACCCGGTCGGCAACGTGGGCAAGCGCCGGCCCAAGGACGTTGCGCTCATGACGGAGGAGGACCAGATCGAGTATGCGCTGCGGCAGAGCTTGGGCAAGATCTCGGATGATGAGGAGGTTGGGGGTGATGGCGAGGGAGAGGGGAGTGGGGAAGGGTATGATGAGGAGGCGGAGAGGCTCATGGTGTACGACTCGGACGTGTCGGGAGATTTCTACGACGATGAAGACGAGGATGACGAGGTCCAAGACAATGAGTCTGAGCAGGAAGCTGAGGACCCAGAACCAGAACCAGAGGCAGAGGCAGAGGCAGAAGAACCCGACGCCGACGACGACGAAGAGCTCACTGAGGAAGACCGGTTCGCCCTGATCCGCCCCTGCACCGACCCCGAGCCCGACATGGGCCCCACTGTGACTCGCGTGCAGCTGCGTCTCGCCGACGGCACGCGCCTTGTGCGCCGCGTCCACCTCGCCGACACCGTGCGCACGCTGTTTGCCATTGTCAAGCACGTCGTCCCCGCCGCCCGCTACAGCTTCTTTGCGCTGACGAGCGAGCGCAAAAAGCTCGGTGAGATGATGGATTTGACTATAGAAGAAGCCGGGTTGAAGAATAGTTCAATCTTGGTTGATATCCTAGATTAACAAGGTGTTTTTACAATGATATTATGTATGTACTGCCTTTTTTTTTACATGAAGGAAAGAAAAAAAAAAAAAAAAAAAAAAATCTATGATGCTAGTTATACAGACATTTTGCGGCGCGCGGCCTTTCTCGCTCGTTTCTTGGCCCGGCGCTCGCGGCTCCGGATCTGCTTTTTGTAGTATATCTTTGCGCGCCTAAACGCCGTCACAATCGACCCTGCCATGGCGATAAACAGCACCACAAGACTGAACGGGATGGCGACCGCCCAGTAGTACGCCACGGTATTGTCCAGCGCCCCAAACTCTTTGAAATTCATGCCAAAGTATCCAGTCCAAAACGAGAGCGGCAAAAACACAACAGTGACGAAACTGAGTTGGTTGATGTTGTCCGAAGAGTGGATCGAGATGGTGTTGAAGATGAGGTCAATCATGTTTTTTGTGTTGTTGCGCATCACGTCAAGGTCCTGCGTGTGCGAGAGCAAGTGATCGCTGATATCGGCCAAGTAGACCTTGGACAACTCCGAAATGCGGCTACCGGCAATGGAGTCCGGTGGTGGGGGGCTGCTGGAAGGCTTGGGCGTGGCGTCCTTTTTGGGCGTGGGCGCGGATGTGGGGGACACAAAACTGTTGCGGTGGTCGTTGACGCTAGAATGGTGGCCAACGCTGTGGTGGCCGTTGCTAGCTCCACCGTGACTGCCGCCGCCGCCGTTGGTGCTGTGGTGGAGCTCGTGGAGATCCAGAGACCGAACAGCACTGGCATGGTCTCGTAGCGACAATACCAAGTTGGTGATGGGCACCATGGTGTTGCGCAGCATACTGAGCTCGCCCGCCATCAAATGCAAATCCTGCGTGTGGCTCATGCTCGGGTACACCATGGCGTCGACCTCGAGCTCGTCGATACGCCGCCGGTAAGCGGCCACAATCGGCTGAATCAAATCGACAATGGCGTCGACAATGGCTTGCAGCAAAAGTGACGGGTCGCAAGTCTCACGCAAAATGGTCGACTCGGTGCTCAACCGCTGGATCAGGGGTCTTTCAATGTCGGCGGCGCTGTGCTCGAAAAAGCTAATAACAGTGTCTTGTGACGTCAAAAACAAACTGACCTGCTCAACCCCAATGGCGCGCTTGTATACAGACAGTGGGCGCTTGTTTTCAATGTACATGGATTTTTGATGGATGGATGCGTATGGATTGTTCCAATCATGGATCGTGTCCATTCCTTGCTCTGCAAGCAGCGTGCTCAGCGGTTTGTAGTCATCTTCATCTTCGTCTTCCGAGGACGACGAGCTCGAGTCCGAGTCAATGGTTTTGCGAGTAGCGGCAGTTGGCCGGCGGTCAGAAGCCAATGGGAAGTTATTTCCCTTGCCGGCAGCAGGCAAAATGACAGGCGGTGGGAAAGAAACGGGTTTCATAGTTTGTAGTTTAATGTCCTTGTCCACGCGTTTCTTGGAGCTTTTGGAGGTTTTAGAACTGGTACTGGCATTGGACTTGGTCGGAGCCAGTTTGCTTGTCTTCTTCTTTGGAGGGATCTTCTTGTCTCTACCAAAAGCCCAGTCCCAGAATCCGTATTCCTGTTTGCTCTCTGGTTTGTGGACAATTAGTTTATGCAGAGGCAAGCAGCAAAAGGTATGGGTCGGGTAGATGTCGACCTTGGTGCGCTGTGGAATATCCACCATGTCTTCAATTGCCAGTCGGTGCAACTGAAACCGCTTAGAGATTGCAGAAATTGCCTCCCAAGAAAGGCCATTGACACTTATCCATCTGACTTGCGACCAGCTGGGTTTGTTGTTGAGATGGTAATGGAACTCGGCGTTGACAGTCAGCGACGGGTCGGGCAAGTTCTCATCAGTTCGGGGAGCTGGATGCACTTCCGTCTGCACAATACGATAACGCGTCGCACTGTAGTCCACAATGGTCACTGCGGAACCAATACTTTGAAGAATGATATCTGTTGTGCGAACATCCACACCGGGCTCCCAACCAGCACGGCGCTGGGCCGCCGCCGCAGAACCCATGGACCCCGAGTACCGTCTGCGGGTCTTTTTGGTGCTCGTCCGTTCCATGTGCGGAGCGGTCGGTTTCTCAAAGGGGAGCTTTTTGGGCAGCAAGTTGCGGAACCTCAGCCCGGTAGTGGGTTTCTCGGGTTTGAGAATACCTTCTCCTGGAGTAGGGGGACCTTCACCTGGAGTAGGGGGGTCGGGGAGAGCAATAGCGACATCTCCCTCTGGCGTTTGCGAGTTCAATAAAACTCCGGGTGGAGTGTCGTCAGAGGGAACCGGTTTGATTTCAACCGCAGAATCTCCGGTTTCTTCAATGGGCGTAGATTGGCGAGCTGTTTCATATGAGCTCTTACCAGAAGCCTGTCTTTTCTGTTTCCTTTTCCATTTGGACCTTTTGTCCTTCTTGTCTTCTTCGTCAGAACTGTATCGTCGACTGCTGTATCGGTTGGAGCTGCTGGGCATGACGACTCTTGAAAACGCTCTAACCAAGCGCTGGGACCGTCCGTCGTCGCTCGAGTCGTCTTCCACGGCGTTGGACCTTACTCTGCTGAGTCTAGAGCGGCCACTGGTAGCACTCTCGTCTGAGCTTGAGCCTGGGTGGAGGTCGTCTTCAAAGCTAAAGTAGTCTTCATTCTCCTCCCCCGAAGACACGGCTATCTCGTCTACAAACGACGAAGAGTTTGGGTCTGCCGAATCGAAAATGAGCGTACGAGCCACCATGGTGTTCACCCCATCTGTATGCAATAGCGTCTATGAGTTGTAAATCTTCGATGGCATCGAAAGAGTATTTATGTTTTGGCGCAGAAGTGGTGGACCTGCGGGATAAAAACTCGCAAGGCTAGAAAAAATTTTGGCTTCGCCGCACTAACATTAAGCGACGATTATAACTCAACCAGCGCCAACTTCTCGCAAACGTCAGAGCCGTTTTTGCCGCGACGTGACAGACGAGTTGGTGTCGTGTAAGCCAGCACTCGAATATGTGCAGGCAGGCCAGTTTGGCTTGGAACGGTGTGTTTGAGCGGACCTGGGGTGGGGCACGTGCCCACATTGAGCCTTTTCATTGTACGGGTCGCACTCGGTAGCGTTTGTGCCTGCAAACCTCAGCAACCCCCAAGTCAACAAGATAAAATACACCTGTTAGAGTCTCGGGAAGGTATACTCGATGGAAAGCGTGCTTTCGAAGAGTCCCTGGCGGTGAACACAATTGACAGTTCGTTGTAAAGAGTTGTGGGAAAGCCAAGACAAAAGTGTCCCATTTTCGGTGTCCCAGTACTAGTGTCCCAATTTTTGTACCATTCTTAGTAATTCATTACGTAACGACATGTTTTACTAAGGGATCGTTTTCTTGGCCATCGCGATTCCACCTTCGCCCACCAATGCGTTTCTCAATACTTATAGCAGTGCTACTGAGCGCGGTCCTGGGCCTGGCTCAGGACACCGGCTACACTGAAGAGACTGCTAGCTCTGCTGAGGAGAAGATCAGCTCTTTTTACAAGTCCTCCTCCTCACAACATACCAACAACTGGGGTAAGCTCTTTTTGTGACAAACCAACGCCCATTAATAATTTCGCTAACTTGTTTCAAAAGCCGTTTTAGTTTCGACGTCAAGGTTCTGGTTCAACTATAGACACATGGCGAATGTGCTCTCCATGTACAGGACTGTCAAAAGACTGGGCATTCCCGACTCCCAGATCATCTTGATGCTTTCAGATGACGTGTCGTGTAACCCCCGTAACGCGTTCCCCGGCACCGTCTACAACAATGCTGACCGGGCTTTGGATTTGTACGGAGACAACATTGAAGTCGACTACAGAGGATATGAAGTGACTGTTGAGAACTTCATTCGGTTGCTGACGGACCGCTGGGACAGCGACATTCCGAGGTCAAAGCGTTTGTTGACCGACGACAGGTCCAACATTTTCATGTACCTCACGGGTCACGGAGGCAACGAGTTCCTCAAGTTTCAAGATGCTGAGGAGATTGGCGCTGTTGATATTGCTGACGCCTTTGAGCAAATGAGTGAAAAGAAGCGGTACAATGAAATCCTGTTTATGATTGATACCTGCCAGGCCAACACCATGTACTCCAAGTTCTACTCGCCCAACATTCTGGCAGTGGGAAGTAGTCGACTCGACGAAAACTCTTACTCGCACCACGCCGACCTCGACGTTGGCGTCGCTGTCATTGACCGTTTTACCTACTACAACCTCGAGTTCTTGGAAGGAATCGACAAGACGAGCAAGACCACCATGGCCGACCTCTTTGATACCTACAACTTCAACGACATCCACTCCAACCCGGGAATCCGCAGCGATTTGTTCAAGCGTAATCTCAGCGAAGTCCTCATTACAGACTTTTTCGGCAACATTCAAAACGTCGAACTGGATAATGTCGAAGACGACATTTTGCAACTCGTCAAAATGTCGCACGAAATCGAGGAAAAGGAAACCGCTGGCCAGCAACCTTTGCAAAAGGACGATGCTACTTCCCAACCACCACTACAGCAGAACCTGACCTCTGCCCAGCAGCAACCGCAAGAAACAAACCAAGAGCATATTTTCAGCATCAAGAGCATGGACCAGGTCGAGACCAACAAGTACTTGGGCGCGGCGATTGTCTTGGGAGCCCTGGGACTCACTATAGCTAGCTCGTTTATTTAATTAAAAAAAAAAAAAGTCGTTAGGCTATTAATTTATTATCATTTCAATTCAATAAAAGAAAAAGACGAAGTTCTTGGACCAAATATAAAAAAAAAAAAAAAACAAGTGCTGAAAGGTCACTCAGGCAAGCAAAAAAGATTGGACGACACCGGAATTGAACCGGGGACCTCTCACATGCTAAGCGAGTGTGATAACCAACTACACCAGACGCCCAAATTTCTTGAAAATCAAAAAAAGTAGTTTTATTTAGATGTTGTTGACAGATTAACAAAAAGTCAACGTGAATTTAACAAAAAACATTTTTTATATTTATACTGCTTCTATCGCAATTAAAATATATAGTAGTGTAGTAAGACTTGGTATTTTTTGGGGGCTGAACGATTTGGAAAAAAAAGTATGTTGCTCAATCAAATGAAATCAACAGTCTTTTAAAATTATTTTGCGCCCGCGAAGCCATTAAACCAAGCCCAATTCGAAGTCAAAGCCAAAGGCCGGAAGCCGATAAAAAGCGGCCCAAAACACAGGTTGACTGTTTTTCGTTTTAACTTTGATGTGGAATAAAAACCAATGTAGTTTATATTGGGAGGGTAGGCCGTACGTACAATCATTCATGTTTACCTTTTGATTGAATTCCTTTGATTGGACGTTTCATGGATTCATATCTGGTGTGTGAACCAAGCGAGTTTTGTTTGTTCAAGAAAGCTTTGCCAACTTGTTCTAAAGCCTCTAGTTGGTTCCAATGCCTTGAGCATAAAAAAAACAAGTTTAATAAAGAAACCCAGTAATGGTAGTTGGGGTTTTGGATAACAAATGGAACCAAGAATAAACTTGCCTTTCCTGCTTTTTTTTAAATGTGATTTATTTGCAATGCCCTCAAAATTATATAAATGAAAGCTGGACAAGCTGCTGCCAGATTTGAGAATGGGGTCTTAATCTAGATCTTAGTCCACACTAGAGCTTGGAGTGAAGTTGGACTGAAACCTAGAGTAGACTTTGTGAGAAGATCAAAAATGAGGTCCAAAAAAAAGAACTTGAACTTGGTTCAATTAGAACTTGGCCCGTTGAGCTCGGTCGTTGAACTGGCCAAGCAGCCCTCAATCCAAACCCCAGTCATATTGCATCCCCTTCTCTTTCTTGTAACCAGATACCTAGATTTTATAACTTATGTACTTACCTTATTGTACTTAGTTATAAGAATTTTAATCTTGTTTGCGTTAGAGCGCATTTCTAACAACTTGCTGCTTACTTGATTCAACTCCAAACAACTAGAATGGTTGAGCCAGCATGGCCCTTCATTGAAAAAGCGCTTGCAAAAACTTGTTTGAGTTGCAAAATCAAGAGTTGCATTGAAAAAAAAAAAAAAAAAAAAAAAAAAAAAAAAAAAAAAAAAAAAAAAAAAAAAAAAAAAAAATCAATGAACAATGACAAAAGTAGCTCCGTCGTCTTGTTTGATTTCTTCAACTTTCAATCTTTATAAACCTTCTCATAACCTTCTCGGCTCTCGCATCTCTTTATATTCAATTCGCAACTAAGCAACAAACTTGAAACGGCTCTGCTCAAATCTCAACTACTTGTCACAAAGTCTACACGTTGTTGCAACAATGTAATTGATCAATGGCAAGGTAGACATAGTATTTCAAGTTTGATGATAAAAAAAAAAAAATTTGGTTTCATTAATACTATATAAATAAGGGTTTTCGATTTTCAATGAGGAGTCTTGGTTCTTTCTTCTTTTTTTTTTTTTCTTTTCTTTTCATAAAAACGAATGGAAACTTGAGTGAATGGGGCGTTATATAAATTTCAAATGATAAAATGGGAGTCATAAATGGTTGTCATAAGTGGGCACAAGGCGCCGGCGTTGAGGTGGAATATACAGATTTTTAGATGCTGGAGTAGATGTGGTCGTGGTTGTGGTGGCGTTGGTAGTGGTCGTGGTTTGTTGTTTCATGCATGGTTGTTGTTGTTGTTGTTTGGACTCCTTGTTGGCCAAGACTTTTTGTTGGATGGACTTGGGCAAGGTGTACTTGGGTTTGGAGGCAGTTGTGGAAGCTGGGGTGGCAACGGGGGCAGGAGGCGCAGACGGTTTGTTGACAGAGATGGACTTGAGCGCAAAGCCAAACGGTTGGTGGTGCTGCTGCAAGTTGGAGACGGCCATGTCGAGTTCGTCATCGTCAAAGTCGTCGCCAGCCTCGTCGTCAAAGATCAAGTCGCTCCAAGACTTGCCAGGGGTGCTTCCAAAGCTGGACGTGTCGACGCTAGAGGCAAAGCTAATGCTAGAGGCCATGGAGTTGTAACCCTTGCTGCTGGGAACAAGCGAAGGCAAGCTGGAAACGCTCTCAGCATCCTCCAAAGCACTTCCTAGACAGTCCATGGAAAAGACTTCATCCTCGTGGTGGAACTCGTCAACAGCATCAAGAGTCTCAAACTCGTCCTCTTCATTGACGCTTTCCATGGGCAGGGAAGATTGCTTGGTGACAACCTCAGACAAGCGCGAATGGCCATGAGTCTTTTTAAACTTGGTGTCCAAGAAGGAGGTGGGAGGAGTGAACTGCATAGTTCTGTCCCAGGTGTACGAGGACCCGGTAAAGGACTCTGCAACAGGGAGGTAAGACGGGGTGCGCAAGGGTTCACGAGTAGCGTTCGTGGACACAATGGCATCACAAAGGGCAGTGGTGGAAACAGAGTCATTGGTCTTACCAACAGAAACGTTTCTGGAAAAGTCGTCATAGTACTCGTCCTCGACGTCATCACAGTAGTACTCATCATCAGTGGTCCAAGTAGACACATTGTAGAGTTCATTGCGCAACAAACCAAGGGAGCGGTTGTCGGGGTCAATAGTGAGCGCATGACGGAGAACGGAAAAGGTGTCGACAGACAGGGTGGGGAAAATGTCAAAGAGAGCCTCTCTGGACGCGGCAAAGTCCATGAAAAGCTTGTCCTTTTGGCAGGCAATAGTAAACGGGTTGCGAGAAAAGAGCAGGTTAAGCAAGCAGATACCAATAGACCAAATGTCGGCTTTAGCGGCATTGTAGGACTCGATATTGGCGTCAAAGAGCTCGGGGGCCATGTAGCGTTCAGAGCCGACACCAAACTCGGTGTTTTCCTTAAACGTGGTGGAGAGACCCCAGTCAGCCAAGCGGACCGAGCCGTCGTTGGCAATGAGAATGTTTTCGGGCTTGATGTCACGGTGGTAGACACCCTTGGAGTGAGCGTACTCTACTGCCTCGATAAGCTGGAGCATGAACTGGAGCACGTTTGTGGGTCCACGGCCGGCTCTAATGGCTTCGTACAAGTCGCCTTCGGGATAGTACTCCATGACCAGGAAAGTCGAGTCTTGAGTTTCAAAGTGGTCAAGGAGGGGAGCAATGTACTGGTGCTGGCCCAAGATGCGGTGAACGTTGATTTCCTCCTGGGCCTCGTCGACGCCCGAGTCTTGCTGCTTGTGGATGCACTTGAGGGCCACGAGCGAGCTCTTGCCCTTCAAGTCCTTTGCGAGGGAGACGACGCCAAAGGAGCCATGGTTGAGAATGGTGAGGACCTTGTAGCGGTCTGCGATGATTTGCTGGGGTGCGATCTCGGCTGGCATGGTTGGTGTGTGGTAGATAGAGATAAGAGCGAGAGTCTATGAGAAAAGATGCGAAAATAGAAACAAAAACAAATAAAAAATAAAAAAGGATGCAGGTAAATTCAAGAGTTGGTGGTGTTCAAAGGCTTAGTTCAGAGAGACTGAGCACAAGCGTAGTGGCTGTTGGATGTAGATGTTGAGTGAGGTGGATGAATGACAGTGTGGATGGGTGGCAAGATGGCGGAGGGCGGCACCTAACAAACAACAGAAGAGTATGTTTATAGACAACAACACACGCACACGCGGGGAGCAGATGAAACCAAAAACAATGTGAATATAAAACAGAAAGAAGATGAGGCGAAAACAGAAAAAAAGACTGGGGGAAATTTTAGTATGGGAAGATGGAGAAGAGAAAGGAAAAGGGAAGTTAAAAAAAAAAAAGAGAAGGAGAGTTTTATATATTCAAACTGGGTGAGGAGCTAAAAAAACACAAAAAACACAAAAAAAATTAACCACCTAAAAAAAAAAAAACATGTGGATGGGCGGGCGCTGTGCGTTGATAGTTGGGAGTTATTACAGGGGGCAAGGGTTATCTGCTTTTGAAAAGCAAGCAATCCTTAGCAAGTGTTTCATGACTAATACAAGTATGCAACTATTAAGTAATTGCTGAGTCAAGACAAAGGTTCCACGGTCTTCCAGGGTGCACTGGCAGACTCGAGCACCTTCTTGAACAAATTGGCAATTGACCGGTCCAGCCAGACAGAACGCGTGGCTTTGTTAACAAACAGTCACTAGTTTTAGTTTGTTGTTTCTGGCAGTTACTCAAGATGGTTGGTTCACGGGCAAAGGCTAAGCTGCCAGTGGATCGAACTGACCAGCAACCTGAACCAGCAACCTGAACCAGCAACCCGAACCAGCAGCCTGAACCAGCAGCCAGCAGCAGCAACTTTTTCTTCTCCTTGCTTCAAATGGCTCTCTTTTTTTTAATATTATTTCAGGCATTCAAATGGCAGCCAAGTCTCTTGAATATTATTTGCCTTGCATTGCTTCACATTTCGACCAAGTTAGTAACTAACTAAGTATGGGGTGATTGAGTGATGGAGTGATTGATTGAGCGATTGGCAAAGGCAGAAAACGTCCCAACCGAAAAGAATGCACAGCCGCACTACAAACACCAGCAACAACAACAACAACAACAACAACAACAACAACAACAGAAACAACAGAAACAAGAATCAAGAATAGAAAGGAGGGCATTGTGGAATCAGCATATTCAAGCAAGTAGTCAATCACTGTGGTCTGAAAAGGTAGCAGTTGTTCGGAGTTGGCCTTTGCAAGTCAAGCGAGCACTTGCCAAACAAGAGCAATTAACTAGTTAGAGAAGTCTCGTGAGCGGAAAATCATCATGAATTCAATCGGCGTCGTTTGACTCGTTTCTCAATCAGCACCAACAAAATCCATAAACCACGAACTTATAACTCTTGACAAACTCCTCTTTTTCTTTCCTTTCAGTCAATCATTGATGACGATTGATTGAATGAATTGATTGAATTGTCCGGTTGTTCTTTTGCTTCTCTCGTTAAAGAAACCGTTTAAATTGAACTGCAAGGCAAAGCCGCAGCCTCACCCTTTCTTTCCCCACATTTTACATGACAAACAGTTTAGTAATCAATCACACTAGACTTGAGTAATCAAGCAACCCCATTCTATAAGTAAGTACGGCAGCATGCCGCCCTTCAAATAGAGACGACGTTCTTTGACGCAGCTGAGTGAATTTGTGCACAAGACGGCTCAATTTAGTGAGGAAGTGTGCTTTCAAGTTATCCGGCAAATCAAATGTTGATTATGTCAGTATTTACTGCTTAATAATCATTTGTAATCCACTAATACTTGGATATCTAATCACTCACGTGCACTTACACGTGACCCAGTACCTACCTCAGCGCCTGAGTCTGGTCTGAGGTTGATAACGAGTAAAAAATGGCGAACTCGACTCAGAAATTAAAACAGAAAGAAAAATATATTTATTTATTGACTCCTTCTCCATTTCTACCTTTTTCAAACATCTTTATTACTTCACTCGTTCGCCTTTCGACCAACAGTACCAATCAACAAATCAAGTTAATCTGCTACAACTTGTCGACAATGGTTTCGCATACGCTTATCTTGACCAAGGTTGTGGGCACCGTCACCCTTGGCGCCCTCGCCGGCACCATTGTCTCCACGACCCAGGTCGCACTCCCTTTGCTCCTCGTCAACAAGTCCACAGAAGGTAAATAATACAATATGCACAATGTTATACACTACACCGACGGGATTGGTGTTGGTGCTGGGCCTGATTGCAGTGCATCACGCAATGCCCATCGCAAAGCAACAACAAGTCGGTTTTTTGCCTCCCTTCTGGATACCTCTTGATATGAACCAAGTTTCACCAACACAAGCTAACCAACGCCTTTTATAGACTTTAAATCCTCGCTCTCCATTTTGAAGCGCAAGGCGGTCGGTCTGGCCGTGCCTCTCGCCGCCACCTCGTTCTCAGCGCTCTCCATCTCGTACATTTTTGCCAGTTCCGCCGGCCGACACCCTTACCTGCTCTACTCTGCGCTTGCCGTGCCCGCCGTTGCCGCTGTTTCCTACATCAAGGCCTTGCCCATTGTCAACCGCTTGTTTGAGCTTGTTTCGTCTTCGCCAGCGGGTGGTGCTTCCGCTGAGTCGGACGATGAGGCGCCAACGACGCCGGTCACGGTTGATGGGTCGCCGGCGTTGAGCGCGGTGTCGGATGAGGCTGAGACCAGCGCCCTTGACAACAGCGTCTACAGCCACGTCACCAAGAGCGACTACGAGGACTCGGAAGAGTCGTCTTCCAAGCCTGTTGCTGAGTCTTCTGCTGCTGCTGCTGAGTCTTCTACCGCCACCCTGGAAAAGACTGCCAAACAAGAGCCCACCGTCTCGACACTGTCTGCCGACGTCCCCGTGCTCGTGTCGAAACTGGCCAGGTTTGGAAACATCACGGGCACCATTAGCGGGCTCGCGTTCCTCATTGCCACCGTCGGCATCTTTGGCGACATTAACAAGTAATGTCGGCAATCCTGGCAATTCACTAGACTGGCACAAATGGGAATTGTGGATCAATTGGTTTCCAAATATCATTTTTATTATCATTATTAGTAGTATCTTTCTTTCACGTCAAATGTGTAAACTCATTCTAATCCAACATTCTCCATAAATACAAAGCCTTCTATGTTGGTTTGTAGTGGAATTACTTATCTGAATCAAAGGTTGGTTTTGAAGGCTGGGTGCGGAATGGAACGAAAGGGCTGGTCAATTGATTCAGATTGATGCTAAACACCAAGCCTATTGGCCCTAATTTCGGTTTGTTTATTCACTACGATCAATACACATTTTATCTTCCACTCATATAGTCTGTCTGTCGTCTCAATTCGAAGCCTGTCTTGTTTAATTTGGGCTTGTTCGTTGACAAGTTCGTGATCATGATGACCGTTAACTAGGTTGCCCGCGTTGTGGAGCGTGTGAGCAAGACGCAGGTACGGAAAAAGGTTTCCAACTTTGTTGAAGGGTCCATCATCGATCATTTGCACTGAACCCAACTGCACTTGAAGCATTGGATACAGGCCATGTACTTACCATAGACTTTGTACACATTGAGAGAACCGGATGGAAAGAAATGAAACCAAATAAATTAAAATATTAGAAGGGGCCAAGAAAGCAGGTAAAGACTGTCGAGGTTGGTGGTTGAACCCTAGAAAAAAACCGTTTTCTTTCAAACCCGTATCGAACCTCTCAATTTTTAGAAACAAACTATTTTCTTTCGCCTAGGACTCAACTTCTTTTTTCTAACCATTAACTTGTTTTCACACGTTTCTAAACATTTGACATCCTAATCTTGCCAAACCACCTCATTTAATTTTTTGAAAAAAGCAACAGATAGATCGCATCATAGCATTGATTACACCAAGTCAGACAAGCAAAGCAATGCTCGTGGACAGACATCAAGAATCGCCCCCATGGCCAACCCAGACCAACCCACAAACTCCAACAGCAGACCAGCCGCCACGTCCACCGCCGCCCCACGCCATACCTAGCCTGACCATCCTCCGCAGCCACCTTCCACCATCACCGCCAACCCAAGATCACCCCCAGCCAAGACCGGGCGTGGTGTACTTTAGGAGGAATGAGAGTAAACTGAACACGCTGGAATCCTTGCCTGGGCAAGTCCGGGCGCGGATGCGGGCGGGTCGGACAGCAGCAGGATCAAAGTCGACGCCTGAACAGCACCAAGACGGCAGCGACGACAAAGGAACCCCGGATCTGGAGCAGGAGTCAGAGCCAGAGACAGATTTGGGACTGGAGTTTGAGGGCATGCTGGAGTGTCTCTGGGTGTGGAATAAAGTCCTTAGGACTTCGGTGACCTCGGCCACTGAAAGCCAGTTCCTGGCCAACCTTGACCCGGCGTTGGATGAATTTGCGTGCAACTCCAGAACGTCTACGCCAGCACCTCTTGTACTAGGGAAAGGCGTGCCTCTGCCCAAGAACGACACCCAGAAATCAGACGAGCTGGAATCCCTCGTCAAAACGCACTTGGTGCCGTTAATTGTACAGTCCTACCGGCAGCCGGCCGATACCCCTCGTCGGCTCAGGATCTGGGCCCGGAGCTGTCTCCTCCACGCCAACATGCTCCTCGTACGTAAAAAAAAAACACTTCTTTTCTATTCTTTTTATGGTCTTTGCTAACATTGAACTAGTCTAGGCATGATTACAGTACCGCGCTCGCAGAGTTCTCGGATGTTTGCGAGCTCTGCCCGCGCTGCCCCAAGGCCCACGTCGGCCTCGCCGCAGTATACCGTGCCCTAGGCCAGTCCTCCCCAGCCCAGACCCACTACCAAACCGCGCTCGACCTGGACGGGCGCTGCTGGAACGCCATTGACGGGCTCGTCAAGCTTTACAATGACGGCCGCAGGGTAGACGAGTGTGCCGGGTTTCTGGAGCGCGTAATCAGGGACATGCCGGGGTATGGACGGGCGGTGAAGCGGGATCCCGTGGTGTGGGCAAACTACCTCAACTTGTGGCACATGCTGGGCGACGCCTACCTCGCCCAGGAGCGTTTCCACCCGGCGGCCATTGCCTTTGCCAGCGTCGTGTGTCTGGCGTTCCGGCTGTCGGACTGGTGTCCCAATGAAACCAAGCTCGGTGTCTCCCCCGCCGCCACCACGACGGCGGGCGAGGATATCTCGTTTGTGCGTGACTTGGTCACGCATATCAAGCGCGCCCTGGGCAATAAACCGGGGCTCGAGATCCTCCCCCGTGACGCCGTCTACTGCAAATACGGGCTCATCCGCAACGGCAAGTTCCCCGCCCAGGACGACACCCCGGCATGGGCCGCCTATTCCTCCTCGCGCGACCTGGCCTCGCTCGACGTGATTGTGAGCAACGCGCTGCTCAACCTCGCCAAGATCTTCCAGGACGGCCTCGCGTCCGGGGTCCCGGCCCGCGTCCTGTACATTGACGGTAAAGTCCCCACGCAGCAGGACATTCTCGCGCTCTACATGTTCTCGCTGTCAATCAACCCGAGCCCGAGCACGGCCAACAATATCGGCATTGTGCTTGCGGCAACGTCTTCAGCCCCGAGCCATGCCCACGTCTCCAAGTCCTCCCAAGCGCCGCCTGTCGCGGCAACCAAGGCCTCGGAGCTGGCCATGAGCTACTACAAGTTTGGCTTGTCCCTCGACGAAGCAAACCCACACATTTACACCAACTACGGGTCACTGCTGCGCGAGCAGGGACAGCCGGAAGCCGCGGTCGCCATGTACCAAAAGGCCGTGCACTACGACCCCGCGTTCAACGTCGCGCTGACCAACCTGGCCGCCGTGCTGCGCGACCAAGGCCGCATCGACGACACCATTGCCTACTACAAGCGCGCGATCGACGCGACCCCGGGGTTCGTCGAGGCAGTCGCGGGGCTGGCCAACTCCATGTCGAGCGTGTGTGACTGGCAGGGCCGTGGCGGGTACGGGTGGGAGCAGGTCTCGGTGGACGAGGAAGGCATGCTGGTGCAGGGCCACCGGTCCGGCTGGGTGCAAAAAATTGTGAGTATTGTCGACCGGCAAATCCAGGACGCCATGAGCTGGGGCGTGGGCGTCATTGAAAATGAAAAGTCGGGTGCGTTGTTGGAGGATATTGAATTAGCGCTAGGCGGGTTCAATGTTGCACGGAGGCAAGAGTGGACGAAATGGAAAAACAATCCCGACGAGGGAACAAAAATCATCCAGCTTATTGAACATGCCATGTGGGAGTGTCAACGACGATGGTACTTGGATACCATCTCGGGGACAAATGGGGCGGCCAGTTGCTACAAACGGCCCCAGGTTCCCTCTCATCTTGCCATTCCACTTTCCACAAGCATTCTCCCGTTCCATACGTTCACACTCCCGTTCAGCGCATTCCAAGTAAGCCAGATTTCCTTGCGAGCCGCCATGAGTGTGAGCATGGGCGCGCTTACACAGAAATGGCTTCCAGACCACGTCTTGCCGCCGCCGCCAGCTCCAGTCAATGGCCAGCTAACCATTGGGTACGTGTCGTCGGATTTCGCAGACCACCCGCTGTCGCATCTCATGCAAAGCGTGTTTGGCATGCACAAAACTGCCAAGGTCATTTGCTACGCCACAACCGCTGCTGACGGCAGTCCGTATCGCAGCAAGATTGAACAGGAATGTTGTGCTTTCAAAGACGTGAGTACATGGTCGACTGAAAAGGTTGTGAATGAGATCCTCCATGACGGGGTGCATGTCCTGGTCAACTTGAATGGGTTCACGCAAGGGGCGCGCAATGACATTTTTGCCGTCCGGCCTTGTCCAGTGCAAATCTCTCTCATGGGATTCGCGGGGTCTTTGGGCGGTAGTTGGTGCGACTACCTTCTTGCCGACGAGCATACCGTAGGCAATCACGACACGCAAGTGTACCGTGAAAACATCATTTACATGCCAGGCACGTTCTTTTGTTGCGACCATAAACAAAGCGCGCCGGACTCTCTTGCTCAACAAGCTCACTCCAACCGCCGCCGCAGCAGCAACAAACCGTCTGAATCGCAACCTGGCCTGCTTCGGCTTCCCGACCAAATGACCTGGGAGAACGAAATGACGTTCCGCCAGTCACTGCGCGACAAGCTCTTCCCCAACCTGCCGAAGGACGCATTCATCATGGCCAACCTCAACCAGCTGTATAAAATCGACCCCACAATATTCCGCACCTGGCTCAACATCCTCGAGCGCGTTCCCCGGGCCTACCTCTGGCTCCTCCAGTTCCCCAAATCCGGCGAAACGCACCTCAAGTCGACCGCATGGAAATGGACCCGCAACCAGTCTGTCGTTGACCGCATCATTTTCACTCCTGTTGTGGCCAAGCAGCACCATTTGGTGCGGTCGCGCATCCCCCACGTGTTTTTGGATACCCCCGAGTGCAACGCGCACACGACCGCGGCCGACGTGGTGTGGGCAGGGACCCCGATAGTGACTTTCAAGCGGCACACGCATAAAATGTGCTCACGCATCGCCGCGTCCATCATCCACGGCGCCCTGACCACGCCCAACAACAACGGTGGCGACTCTAGCAACAATACCGCAGTAGAAAAGCAGCTGGTGGTGGGCTCTGAGCGGGCCTACGAAGACCAGGTAGTGTGGTTCGCGTCGAGCGCGGCCGGGCACATGCGCCTGCTCGACATCCGCCGGCGCCTGTTTGAAGCGCGCGAGTCGTCACGCCTGTTTGACACGCGGGCGTGGGTGGCCGACGTTGAGCGCGGGTACCAGCAGGCGTGGCAGAACTGGCTCGCTGGCGAGCGCAAGGACATTCATCTCTGAGGCAAGCAAATAGTCTTAAGTAGCCTTCAGAGCTTATTTATTTAGCATTGTGTAATCAAATTGTCTTGGTAGAACTTGGAACTAGTATTTAATTTACGAGGAGAATAACGTCTTGATATCGAAAACAGAGATGGTCGCTCACTGGCTATCAATCACATGAGCGGCTGCACCGGCGGCCAGCACCTTCAACTGCCCTGTCTGCCCTACTTGTCCAGCGTCTCGGCCCGTCTGCTCCCCCAAACCCGGCATCGTCGTCGTGGGTCCCTGTCCGGAGGCAAGCCAATTTTTCTTGGGGTTCTTCTTCCAAACCACAACATTTCCCTTGTCAGCGTTGCAACCCGCCCGTCTCTTTTGGGCTCAGCAGCGGCCCCAACCTGCCCCAATTTCAGCTGGGTTTTTGAGTTTTTTTGGGCTTTTCCTTGTCCCAATCGGTGTGTGTTGCCCTAGCCCTGCTCCCTCTTGCAACTGCCGCAGGGTACGCAACGGGAGGTACCGCCCTGCCCAATCTCCAGAAGCTTGCCTTTCGTCTTTTTTCAAACCTTCCGCCACTCTTTCTCTTTCTCTTTCCTCTCCTCCTCCTCAATTCCCTCTCTACTCTTCTCTTCTACACAACCTAAACGCTATACTCCACAATGCAGTTCTCGATCGCTGCCGCTACCGCCTACCTGGCCGGCTGTGCCATGGCCGGCGTCCACAAGTAAGTCTCTAGTGCGGCGCACCTTACGTCACTTCACCACTGGGGTTGCACCACACTGCCAACTGATAATGGTGGACCCAACAATTGATAGCTAACACCGCCTCTCCAGGGTTTCTCTCCAGAAGCACTCTCTTGACGACAACCTCGTCGGTGTAAGTACCTAGTCCTCCCTCAATTGCATCTACCGTCTTGAATTTGCACAACAACACTCTTTGTTTTGTTTGTTTACGTTCTTGGTGGCGATTGTGCTTGTGCTTTGTTTTTTTACTGTCAAAACGGACCGCTCTTTCTAACACTGTTTCACAGCAAGGTTTCCAGGACCATGTCCGTGCTCTCGGCCAAAAGTACATGGGAATGGGCGTCAAGGACACCCCTCCCGTTGCTCAGTTTGTCGACGCTAACGGTGCCACTGACTTGCCCTTGGGCAACTACATGAACGTCCAGTACTTTGCTGACATTAGCCTTGGTACCCCCGCTCAGAACTTCAAGGTTGTTTTGGACACTGGTTCCTCCAACCTCTGGGTTCCTGGTTCCGAGTGCAACTCCATTGCTTGCTTCCTCCACACCAAGTACGACTCTTCTGCTTCCAGCTCTTACAAGAAGAACGGCTCCGAGTTTGAGATTGCCTACGGCTCTGGCTCCGTTTCTGGTTACATTTCCCAGGACACCTTGACCATTGGCGACCTTACCATCCCCAAGCAGGACTTTGGTGAGGCTACCAGCGAGCCCGGTCTTGCTTTTGCCTTTGGCAAGTTTGACGGTATCCTTGGTCTGGGTTTTGACACCATTGCCGTCAACAAGGTTGTTCCTCCCTTTTACAATGCTCTTGCTGATGGTCTCCTTGACGAGCCCGTCTTTTCCTTCAAGCTTGGCGACAGCGAGTCTAGCGACAGTCTTTTCACCCTTGGTGGTGTTGATGAGTCTGCCTACACTGGCAAGGTCACTTACTTGCCTGTCCGCCGCAAGGCCTACTGGGAGGTCCAGTTTGACGCCATTTCTCTTGGCGACGAGACCGCTGAGCTCGAGAACACTGGTGCCGTTATTGACACTGGTACCTCCCTCATCACCCTCCCCTCTGCCCTTGCTGAGATGATTAACGCTCAGATTGGTGCCAAGAAGGGCTGGAACGGTCAGTACTCTGTTGAGTGCGACACCAAGTCTTCTCTCCCTCCCTTGACCTTCAACTTGGACGGATACAACTTTACCCTCAGCGCTGATGACTACATTTTGGAGGTCTCTGGCTCTTGCATTTCTGCAATCACTCCCTTTGACTTCCCTGAGCCCATTGGTCCTCTCTCCATTGTTGGTGATGCTTTCTTGAGAAAGTACTACTCCATCTACGACTACGGCAACACTGCCGTTGGTCTTGCCAAGGCTGCATAATTTTTTTTTTTCTTTCTTTACTACTTTTTATTTTCTTCTTCATTGACCTGGCGAGCCCAAAGGTCCAAGATTTCTTACAACCCTTTTTTTTATTACTACTACATGTACAGCATGTCTAAATTTGTACGAGTAAATTTCTATCAAGTATACAATCAATTGTTTTATTTTTAAAAGGAGACTGTTTAATTCCAAAAGTGTCTCGCAGAGACGACAATCAGATTGATGATTGATCTAGTCAATCAGTGGCATTCCATGCTCTTAATCAACCCCAACCCACTATCCAGGGATCCCCGTTTCCCCAGGTTTATCTCAATCCAGTCTCCAATGTCCAACAACCAAACTGGCGGACACTATAATACTTATGTACAATTGAAAATACGTACTTACCAAATGGTTTGGCTTATAGAATTTTGTCACAGCTTTTGCCAAAAATCCAAACAATGTAGAAAGTAAGTACCAAGTTGGCCCACGAGTCTAGTTTTTGGCTTGTAAAAGTTCGTTTCAGTGAATCAAGAAACGGAGATTGTTCGTACAGAGACTCTCTCGTTACCAGCTTGGGGAGTCTTCTAGCAACTGGGTTTAGCATGGGTTGAGTACTCAGTACTTACAGAAGTTTGGTTACTGGTTACAAGGGACAGAACTGTAAGCTTGGAAGGCGAGTCAAATTGGTCTGGAATAAGTAATATACCTTAGTATCACTGCAATATCCAAAACAAGTGTATTATCATTGATGTAAGTACTTGCGTTTTTATAGAAAAGTGGCTTTGTTGAACCAAAGTTGTGCCTGATGTGCACCCGTCTAATCAACGCGGGTCAAGTTTACCATGGTGTTGTTGTGGTTGGGAAAGAACCAAGGCGAAAAAGAACACCTCACACCTCAGGGCAAAGATACTGATAGTAAGCCCAATCTCCAATCTACAATTGATCCGACTTTTACATGAAACAACATCAATTCACTGTACATACTTGTAGGACAAGTAATTGAGCTATTTTTTGCAACTTTTTTTTTTTTTCATTCTTCATTATTACTGTAATTTTTAAATCATGGTTGGGTTTGTTGGCAGGGGGGCACTTAAATGGCCTCGAGCTGCTGGGTAATCTCCTCGAGCTCGGCCTTTGCGCTGCTGTACTTGGCCTCGAGCTCCTCGTACTTCTTCTCCCAGTCCTCGACGGCGGTCTCGAGGGAGACGACCTTGCGCTCAAAGTGCTCGGCCTTGACGTCGGTGAGTCTCAGCTTCTCGGTGGTCTCGCGCAGGTTGTTGTCGGACTGCTCGAGCTCTTCCTCAAGGAGCGAGATCTTCTTTGTGAGGGACTCGTTGGCAGAGCCGTGGGCGGCGCCTTCCTCGGCGGCTCCCTTGGCGTCGGTGAGCTTAGCTTCCAGCTCCTCGACCTCGGCCTCAAGCAGACCGTTCTTGTGGGTGAGGCTGGAGATCTCCTGGTCCTTGCTGAGGTTGTCGGCCTCAAGAACCTTGATCTGCTTCTGGGCCTCTTCGGCCTTTTCCTGGGCAGTCTCGGTCTCGAGCTTGAGGGAGTTGATTTTCTATAAGAGTGGGGGTGGCAATGTTAGTTAAACGTGGCATTAATTTAAAAGGGGCGCAAACAGTGCTAAAAAGCAGCAGTGTGTCTTGTAAACAGTGTGTGGAGGCGACTTCAAGCAGGTTGATCTCAGTGGGACAACACCAAAAAAAAGGGGCAAGGAGGGGGTAGAACGTACTTCTCTGAGCTTGTCCATTGTGAAAACTTGTAGTAATGCTTCTGGCTGTGATTCTAGATCTGAGGCGGGAGGAGACGGCGGGCGCTTCTCTTGAGGATTGGGTTTGTGTGGTTGTTGTTGTTGTGGTGGTGGTGGTGGCTGTGGGTGTTGAGAAGAATTGCGGGAGGAAGAAGAAAAGAAGTAAAAGAAGGAGAACAGGAAAAAGAGAAAAACAAAAAAATTAAAAGACAGGATCGTGACTGGCAATGCGAGGAAGAACGGGAGACGGAGATGCAAACGGAGAGGACAACGGGGCGATTCGAGAGCTTTGCGCGTACTGAATCAATGGCAGGGACTATGGAGAAACAAGAGAGAAGAAGAAAGAAAGAGAGAAGAAAGAGAGAAGGGAAAAAGAATGCGAAATATCATGAAATGGAGATTCGGTTTTGATGGATTTCAGCGTGTTGGGCTGGCTGGCATCTCCGCAATGCGGCATGGGCATTCAACACAGACCGCCAAACCATTCAGCGTTGATCGCAGACTGTCTACTGACTCTCTGCCAGCTCAATTGGCGTGTTCTGGCCAGGAACCACGGCGCGACCTAGGCCCAGGACCCAGATCAAGGTGCTTGCCCCGTTAGCCCCCGTTGCTCTTGTGCGCGCTAAATACACGTTGCACGTAAACTCTGCAATTCCCACTGCCGGGGCAACACAGGCGGGTAAACTTGCACTCAAACCAAAAACTAATTTTGTGCTTATTTCTAGGCTGTGCTTAAATTTGGTACTGTTACTAATACAATCATACACATATTACATAACTATTTTAGCCTTGCCTAATCGGGACAGAAATCGGCCCGAAACGATCCACGCCAAAAAAAGCGAAACCTCCGAGAAAGCCCAGGAAATTCAGGGTCAAGGCCATCGTCAGGATCATGACCAAGCAGTGCTACATGGAACATACTACGTGGTTACCGACAACGACAGACACTATTTTCTAGCTTAGCACTAGTTCCAATCACTTCATTCACTTGGTTTTTGCCATATAGCACCGCCATTTGGAACCTCAATCAAGCCCGCCGAAATTATTAAACCACCATGCTCCACCCAGTCTTGATTTGACCGGTTCCCACTCTCCAACGCGCTTTCCCTTTTCTTTTTCTGCATTCCACTACCTCAAGCTCTTTAGAAAAAACTTCACCTACTGCTGCTGCTGCTTCTGCTGCTGCTCTTCACTCCACACATGTCTGGTCTATGGTCGTCGCCGTCGAGCAAGTCGCACCGCCCGTCGCTGCCGGGACAAAACCTTACGCCGGGAGGTACCAGGGCACATGGACTGCGCCGGCCAGCCTCTTCGGTCTCGCTTAGGTCGTCTTACGGTGCTTCTGCTGCCACGACGTCTTTCTCGACGCCAACGCGGCAGGTCTCGCGAACCAGCTCTCCCCTGTATGCACATCACTCCCTATCCACAGCCGCGCTGCCCCTGGGCGCAAACACCAACACATGTACTGGCAACATCAAAGTCAGCATCAAAATCAAACCACCTCCAAACGACAATGCTGCTACTAATCACTCCAACGACAAAGTCTGGACGGTAGATGCCGACAATAGCTCGATTTCTGCTAGAGACGTTGGCGAGTTTACCTTTGACAACGTTCTGCGCGGCGAGTCAAACACCCACTTGTACAATGTCTCGGTCAAAGGCCTGGTAGGGCAGGTCATGGCAGGCTATAACGGAACAGTGTTTGCCTACGGCATGACAGGCTCGGGCAAGACCTACTCCATGCAGGGCTCGCCAACGGACCCCGGAATCATTCCTCAAAGCGTCGCGTCCATTTTCAACCACATCAAGGAACACAAGGAGTCGTCGTTCACTGTCAAGGTCTCGTACCTTGAAATATACAATGAGCAATTGCACGATTTGCTAGCTCCGCCTGGGACGCAAGCAAGTGAAGTCAAGCTTAGAGACGACCCCCAGCGCGGCGTGAAAGCAGTGGGACTCAAGGAGGTGACAGTGACCACCCCTAGTGCTCTAATGAATACAATCCAAAGTGGGAATTCTCTACGCCGCACAGAGGGCACAGAGTTCAACTCCACCTCTTCTCGCTCGCACGCTGTTGTGCAAATTACCATTGAGAGCCAAACAAATAGTCCAACTGGTTCAAGTTCAGCACCACTTTCAAGGATGTCAACGCTCTACTTGTGTGATCTGGCAGGAAGCGAACGCGCGGCACAAAAAGTCGAGCGAAGGAAAGAAGGCGCGTTCATCAACAAGTCACTGCTGACGTTAGGTACGGTGATTGCAAGGCTCTCCATGGTCAGTAGCGCAAATTCGAGTAACTTACAAGCAAGTTATACCAGCGGTGGCGGCGGCGGTCATATCCCTTACCGCGACTCCAAACTGACCAGGTTGTTGCAACCAGCCTTGTCAGGCAAAAGCCTGGTCAGCGTGGTATGCACAGTGGACTTGCACAACTCGGCCAACCACACCGAAACCACAAGCACGCTGCGCTTTGCGGCAAGAGCAAAAAACATTGTCGTATCTGCCAAACGAGCCGAGGGTCCAGCCGACCCCAATAGCAAACTCATTGAAAATCTAAGGGCCCAGATTGAAATGCTCAAAGCTGAGAATGCCACACTCAAGGAAACGATCCGAGATGCAAGTACGTCGACAAGCAGCAACAGCCCAAGGAGTCCAGGTGCAAGCAATGCACTACTGGAAGCAGAAAACCAAATTCTGCATGAACGAGTCGAGCATTTGACGCGGCTCTGCGATGACGACAGGTTGGAGGAAGTCATTGGGCTCGGTATCGACGACGAAAGTCTGTTTTCTCCCATGGCCGATACACCGACCATAACACGGCTGCGGCCGCACTCATCGCTGTCGAGCTGCTCGTCGTTGGGGACCACGGTTGACGAGGAAGCGGAATGGGGTCGCAAGGAAGCAGAGTACAAGAGCTACATTCAGCAGCTCGAAAGCAGGCTGCTTACGCGAGACGTGAAGAAATTTGACCTGGGCACGCCATCTCAGCCAACCAGCACAGAGGAGCGGCTTGTGGATCTCGCGGCAGAGATATCCAAAATCAGGGAAAGCAATGCCGACAAGGACCGGGTCATCATGTCGTACAGGTCAGGCCACCATCTCCAAAACGACAGCTTGGTCTCGACCCCCGCCAGAAAACCACTCCAGTTCGAGCCGTCGCCGCACTCGGCCGCTTACTCGCGGTACTACAACAGCCCCATCACACTCCCCACAGAGCTGAGCAGTTTCAGCCCAAGGGGCCTCCCAGACACGTTCTTGCCGTCGTCGCTGGCAAACATCAACCCGGCGGTCCTCAACGCCGGCACGCCAAACAACAAACAGCCAAAGAGACTGTAAACAACGGAGAGAAAAACTTAATAAACAAAACTGACCTAAGAGTTTTTATATAAAAATCTAGAATTGCATTATGACGACAAAATTAACACGAGGAAACAGGCAAACAAGCAGATATATAGAGTAGAGTAGCATTTTCCAAGAGAAAAGAAGAAAAAAATAGAAATAAAGTAATGACAACAAAAAGCAAAAAACCTGCTCAGACTTTTTTCCGTGTTCATAACAAGTCTTTTGCAGGTGACTGGGCCCTGCTCACATGTGGTTGTAAGCAAGACGGTTTGGCGTCGACGCGTCCAAGCCCTGGACCTGGCCATTGTTATAATTGACAATCTCGTTCTTGAGCTGCGCCAGCGTCAGGTCCGGTTTGATTGACCAAAAGTACGACGCCAGCCCCGCCACAAACGGCGACGACATGCTCGTGCCGCTCGTGTATCGGTAACTTGTCTTTGTATCATTCGACGACGAGAGAATGCTGACTCCTGGGGCGTAGACAGATACGCACGAGCCAAAGTTGGAAAAGTCGGCGGGGGAGTTGGTGTAGTTGAGGGCGCCAACGGTGATGACGCCGTCCTGGATGCCCATGTCCGAGGGCCCGTACGAGCATGCGTCAGCGGCGCTGTTGCCCGCGGCCGTGACGAGCAAAATCCCGGCATTGACGGCGTGCTGGATGGCCATGGCGCGCGAGTCGGAAATGCTGCCAACGGCAGAGTAGTTGATAACGCTGCGTTGGCCCGGGTTCTTGGCTTGGTCGTCAATGATCCAGGAAATGCCCTGGATAATGCGCGAAATGCTGGCGCGGCGCTCGGCGTCAATGACCTTGACGCTCACAATGTTTGCAAACTTGGAAACACCCACATTGTAACCGGCAGCGATACCAGCAATGATGGTTCCGTGGCCCTGGTCGTCGGTCGACTCGCCGTCCACAAAATTGGCGCCCCAACGCACACGTCCGTTAAACTCCGTGTGGTCGGCTCTAATCCCCGAGTCCAAAATGTAGAGCGTTGTGTTGGTCCCGCAGTTGCTGTCAAAGACATACGCCGCGTCGCCCTGGCCCGTGCTGTCAAACGTCTTGTGCGAGATGCGGCCCAGGCCCCAAGGTGCATTGTACTGGAGGTAGACAAAGTCCTGGGCCTGGTCGTACGAGTCACGCTCTACAATTGCAATCTCGTCTGACTGGCCAATGTCGTCGGCGACGCTGGGGTGGAACTTGCCGTAGTAGCCCTGGATCGCCGTGCTGTTCAAGATGCCCTTGACGGTGCCCCAGCCAAGCGCTGCCTTGGCGGCGTCGTTGCCAGACTCAAAGCTTCTTCGTCGCTTGCTGGAAATGTGGTTGGTGAGCCACTCGTGGTGGGTGCTGCGCTTCTCGTGCGTCGTGTCTGGGTGGAAAATGACCACATAGTCATACTCCTCCTCGTCGTCATTGCGCGGTTCAGGATCAACGTACGCGAGCGGAGTGCTTGTTTCTGGGCCCGCGTTGTCACGGCGGTCAATGTCGGCGTAAATCGAGTCGGCGGCTGGGAACTCCGCATGGCCCATTGCCGCTGCCCTCACCAAGGCCAGACCTGCCGGCTGGAGTAGGGCAGCAGCCAGTAAAGGTTTCAATAACATGATGGAGAAAAGTAAAAGGTAAAGAGTGAAAAGGCCGGTAGTTCAAGCCGGGAAAAGAAGGACAGTCGAAATGAAGGAACAAAGTATAGCTGTGCGAGTTATACTTCAAACGGACCGTTGGAAAAGAAGATGGAATCTAGTAAATGAGTGTATATCTAAACGTTAGTATAAAACTTTTTTTGTAGGCTTTTGAAGTATTTTTATTGATAATAGAATGCCAGACTCTAATCGATATAGCCAAAAGCCAAAAGTTGAAAAAAAAAATAGAAAGAACCTTTAAAGAACAAGACCAGGAAAGAAAGAAAAAAAAAGCCAGTAACCAGTCCGGATACACGAGAATATATATAAGCTGGAAGCCAAGAAGCCTTTTCTTGAGCCTTCCTAGTTTGTCTCAAAAAAGACCCATAACTACAACACTTCTTGGACTAGAAACCCATTACGTATTTTGTCCAAAGGGCCCATGTTGAACGCGAAGAGAGTCCAACAGTTTCAGTTCACACTATCTACGCAAACCTCGCGCTTTTTGCCGACTCTAATCGGCAAGCACCCTTTGAGCTTAACTTTGGTATTTCTTTTTTTTTTCTCTCTTCTCTTTTACTGTAGTCAACTATTTTTATTTTATACCTGGAGGCTATGGTTTGAAACCTGGGTTCTGTTCCTAACTTTGGTCCGGCTGAGAAGAAGAGCGAAAAAAGCAAGTAAAACAGATGTCACCGTCAAGTCAAGTGGCCATTACAGGAACTACGCCGTGCACCACAAGATCACCCTTGTTTGCTTCTCCGGTCTCCCTCAAGCTGTTCGTGCCTTGTTTGGTTCTTGCTTGAATGTCTGTTCAACGTTCTCGTCGAGCTGGCGCTGAAATTTTCCACGAGCGCGTGGGATTTAAGGTTGCAAACTCTATTTTGGCTGCGGTTGGGACTTTGTGCGTTTGACAGTTCCCCCAAAAGAAGCAATTATGATCTCGAACTGCATCGAGCACATTGGGCATTTGCAGAAAAAGAATCAGGACTAAATGGAAATATTTAGAAATAGAAGCAATTTTTTTTTCACTCTCTCTAGTTGTGTACTGCGGGAAACTTGTATGGCGGTGCGGACTGAATGGACTAGGGTGCTCGCGTCATGCTGGGCACCAGTGGGGGAGAAGCAGGCAGTTCCATGATGTCTCGGTCGTTTTCCAGCGATTATTTCTCTCCTTTGGACCGCGCCGGCCAACATACCGTCGACTTGCCTTTCTACCAAAGCCAATGGTCCAGAATAAAAAAAGGGTTGGGCTTGAAAGACAGAAGGAAGAGAAACAGGCAGGCACAAAGGGATAAGTTTAAGGGCCGGATTTGTAGTTTATTTCGAATATAAAGAAAGTTGCGAGCGGAAAAGGTGCCTTGCGCCGGAAGTCTACAACTTTGAACTAACTACGCAAGTTCTAGCTAACAAGTTCGCAAAAAAGCAAATACCGCCCGACGGTGGGTTTCTTTGGAAGACGCTGGTCCTTGGATTTGCAGGCGACAATTGGAAACAGCCCTCTTTTTTTTTTTGCTTGTTTTTTCTGTGGTCACTCATGTTTGAAACTTTTAGCTTCAGAACTGAGTTCCTGAACTTCTCCCTGCTTGAGCCCTGGATTTGATGTTGCTTTTGTTTTGCCTCCCTGCTTGATAATTGTTTACCCTTCAAGCCTGGATACATGTCACCTTGCAATGTTGCAATACTGAGTACTCGGAGTGGCTACAGTTCATGCTCTCCCAATATAATAAGTTTCCACTGCTTGGTCCTGGCACGTTTAATCACTGCTAAGGCGGAATACAGCGCTACTACCAACGCATGATAGTCATAGACATCTTCCTATTATCATTGCAAGTCCATCGTCGAGCGTGCAAATCTGTATTTCAGTGCAATTAAAAAGTCGGGGCCCTAAAATGGTCCAAGCCCCAACCAACCACCCAATTTTTTTGTGAGCCAATATCCCAACGCCCGCACCAAGGCCCTACTTGGTAGCCAACTGAGCCCGCACCAACCCAGCACATTGCACCCGGGGACTGACTGACTGACGTGCACTGCGTCGGGGACTTATTTCGTACTGGAGCAAATAAACGCATTGACTTGTAGATCGCTCTTTTCGCCCAGGAGCAAGAATTAGCCTCGATGAACGTTTGCTGGTCGTGATGCGCTTCACGCCGCTCACGGACACCGTCGGGTGCTACGCTCAGCACCGCTCACGACACCGTCTAGAAAGCAATCTACATGCTTAGCTACTGCGGATTAATCGGCGACTACGAGAAGTGCAAACAAGCGGCGTCAATCGGAAATAAGAACGGGTCTGGTGTGGATCGCAGTGAGAAAGTTCAACGGCGGGAAGAAATAAACGTCCCAGCCAGCCTTCCTACACGTGCACACCTCCTTCTCACCAAGTTATGGCACCAACAACGAAAGGAACGCGCGTCCAATTCTGCTCACATATAACTTATTGCAACTGAGCTCTTTTATTTGAGTTCTGCAAAGGGATCTTCCCCTTGATGGCTCTATCAGTTCTACGCCGAAACCAAGAAACCGGCAAAAGTTGGCTCTATGAATGGTCCTACTGCAACAAGCGGCCAAAGTTGTCTTATCCAGCAAAGTCAACACAGGTTTTTCAAAGTTCAGGATGGGTGTCAAGTTGGAGGAAAGGTAAAAAAAAAGGGCAGGTTTGGAAATACGCCTTGCTGCGCGGAAATGTTCCAGACATCGTTTGGAGTGTTCACGGGGGGCTTTGAAACAGACCAGACTCCAGAGTAACCCAACTACCTGACCCAAGGAGTATGACGACCCTACTTTTAAACAAACAACGCGCTCTATATTTATATTCGTATTTATTATCTCTGTCATGACTACCTGCTTCGCTCATTGTTTTTGATTGAGTTTACTGGAGAAGCTCGAAAAGCGAACCTAGCTTGTCAATGTAGTACTGGGGCTGAACCAAGGGTTTGTTTTCAGGGAAAATGCTCTCCTCCTTTTCAACTCCAGTGAGTACCATCAAGGTTCCGAGACCTCCTTCCGAGCCGAAAACCATGTCAGTGTTGAGTCTATCACCAACCATGCATGCGCGCTCAGGGTTGAACTGGAACTTGGCTTTGATGCAGTCCATCATGGCCTGCGAGGGCTTGCCGAGGGCAACGGGCTCTCTACCGGAAGAAGTTCTAAGGGTACCCACAATAGTGCCGGCGCCGGGCAGGAGCTTGCCGTGAGTAGGGAACGTTGAATCAAGGTTCGTGGCCAGGAACAGAGTGTCCTTGTTTTGAATTTGCAAAAGGGCGTTGGCAATCTTGTAGTATGTGATTTTGAGATCAAGGCCGCACAGGACAGCGCCAATGCTGGGATCATACTCAAGGGCTTCCAAGTCGGCGTCCGAGGGGTCAACGATTCTTAGGGCAGGGTCGGTTCCGCCCACAAAGCTGATTCCGGCGTTGCGGAGCTCTTCCTCCATGCCGCTCTCTCCAACAATCAGCACCTTCTTGTCCTTGGGGAAGCCAACAACGTCCTTCAAGTACACAGCCGCCGAGTAAGACGATCCAAAGACCTCGTCCTCAGACACGACGATACCGTACTTGGCAAACTTGCCAGTGTAGGCCTTGCGCGACTTCGTAGAGTTGTTGGTCACAAAAATAAGGCGCTTGCCGCGAGATCGAAGCAGGTCCAGTGTCTCAACAACCGAGGGCAGGAGTCGAGAGCCGGCCCAGAGCACGCCGTCGCAGTCAAAGAGGAAATCGTCGTACTTGGCGAGAAACTCCTCGACATGCTCCTTGCTCGTGATTTTGAAACTTCCAGTCATTGTATCTGTTTGATTTCTATTGACCAGCGGCACTGTAACCTGGAATGAAAAGAGATCTGTTCAAGAAATTGGTCGATTGGAAGAAGAACTTGATTTCGTCTCTTCGGAACAATTAATTGATGGACCACTTATCGCTTCAACTATGGCATACAGGTTTAGGGTACAACAAGTACAGGCTTAACAGGCTTGAGCGAACATGGCGGAAAAGGGTCTATATTACCTCGGCGCATTCAAGCCGATGCCGTGAAAGAATCTACGGTAATTTTGAAATGCTTTAGAGAGCATGTTGCCAGCACTGGAAGGGGGTATACGGTATCTTGCACGCATGCGGAATGTCAAAAAAGACCAAAAGTCTCGGTCAAAATCAATTACGTATAGATGCCAAATTAAATAAAAAGAAGAAACAAGAAAACCTCCAGAGCTTGCGTTGCCGTGAGTCTATGCCTTTAGTACGTCGTGATACAAGTGTACTATTCGATTTAGATGTCCTTGGGCAAGGCAATGACGCTTGGCTTTCTGAACTTCTTGTCATTGTAAACCGATCCCTCAGCGTCCCAGCCGGGGACCTCCTTCATGATCTCCTGCTCACGGGCAACCTGAGCGTAGTGGCGTCTGACGGCGTCACGGTCGGTCTCGGCCTGGAGGACGGGCTGCAGGTAGAGACGGGCCCAAATCTTTTCGCGGTAAAGCTCGTTGCGTTCGTGGATACCGGCAATGACCTTGTAGAATCCGTATGAGCAGATGGCGCCCATTCCCAAAAGGTAGATGATGGGTCTGAAGCCTCTTGCGGGCAAGTTACGCTAGAAAACCGTTAGCATGGATGGACTTGGTGAGAAGCTAGTTGGTCGGGTTGCATGGTGCGGAAATTTCGCAAAACACAACGCTTTTTCTCCCTCTTTTTTTCGCGACAAAACGTACCTTCCATTGAACGGGCTCGTAGCCTCCGACGGGGGGTAAATCCTGGACCATTTCTGTGTCGTTGTGTGTGCTGTGAAGAGGAGGGTTTGGCTTGGAAAGAGTTGAAAGAGTGGTGGTGACAGTTTTTTTTTTCTTGAGAGCTGGATTGGCAGAGCGGGATTCCAGCCAATCACAACAATTGAATTATTTAGCGCTCCTCCCAACCATCTCGAAGGCCCTCTACGCAGCATTTGACACGCCGAACGGCAAAGCAGGGAAAAGGAGCTCGTTGAGATAATTGTACCAGGTGATACACAGATTTCATTTGGCTAGAGCTCTATTAAACATGCTTTGACTAGCGTTTAGCAGCCATGTGGCTCTTCTGCCTTGGTAGCGAGCTCATCTCATATCCCCAGATACCCCTCAAACATATTACCACTGCAGCTCTTCTCGCTCCACCTTTCTAATTGAGTGGAAATATGGATATCATGGCCATGGTGGAAAATTATGTGTGCGCGACACACGGCTTCACGGCTCATGGCTCACGGTTTGATTGGACTTTTGCATAAAGTCAATGCTTCCGTATAGGTCTTGAGCGTGACCGTCCCCGTTTCTATCCATCACAGATACTCCAATAGCTATGATATCATGATGGAGACAAGGGATTCATTCTTTATACTCGTCCTGTTTGGACTAGCTCTATATTCTATTGTTCAGGACAAATGGGCGACTGTGAAATCAGATACCAAAACCGTTTGCATGATTCCCCAGGCGATTGAATATCGAGGACTTTTCTGGAATGCACATTAATTCTGCGCAGTATATCCTTTAGGTCCACTGATTGAGTTTATGACTGCACTGCCATTTGAAGTCCATTAATTCCCAGGTTAATGCAGACGTGTGTTGGATAAAATTGAGGGTCTATTATCATTGTTCTCTAGGAGCACTTATTTAATAGGGTACTATCCCAGAAATTTGGAATCAGAGGTTTCGACTTTTTCTCTGCCTGCTTATGCCCTCACTCAATTTGACACCTTTGCACAATGGCTACTTTACAGTACAGCTTACTTGATTTGCAAGACGTTTACAAACAAACCGTCTCTCGATTTCTTGGGGAGCTCGACTATGTGTCCCCAGGCTATAGCCTCCAAGAACTAGTAGACACCCGCACCATATGCTTCATCTATATCCAGAAACTTTTACAGGTGTACACCAAATGCCTGGGATCAATTCCCGGGCTGGATCTCAACTCGCATAACGAATTGCCACACGACGTCCGATCTCCACTTATCGACATGCTGGATTCCAACAACTTGCACCTCCGTGCTCCACCGAGCTCTGGAGAGGCCATCAAAGTCCCTCCCCGCCGCCAGCAGACGAATTGGAAAAAGGTGCTAAAGAAAAACTTGGCCAGATTCAAATCTCATTCGAAATCGCCCTACCGCGTCAAACCTGTGAAAATCGCCAGCACGATACATGAGATTCCAGATTCTGAGTTTGAGCAAGACTTGGAAAAGCATCTTCCCAGGTTGTGGGATTTCGTGACACAGGTCAACGAAAAGTTTTTCCCAGAGTGGCAGATTGAAAAAGATGCGCACGAGTATGCTGCTCCCATGAAGATACAAGCCAAAATTATGAAATTGGAAGGAATTCTGAAAGCTTTCACCATGACCTATGCAAAAGTCACTTGTTTGAATGACGTTCATTCATTTGACTGTCTCCAACTTCCGGGAACTTATTGCTCCATAGCTGACAAGCCTTCTAATACGCCAAACTCGACACAGCGTCTGAGAAGGGCAAATTCTACTCTCACCAGCTCTACTGAAAGGACCAAGAAATCGGTTGCCAACGAACCTGTAGTAGATGCAGCAGTGCAGCTCAACGAAGAGCACTCGACACAAGAGCCAATACAAGAAAGAAGCATATCTAATACATCAATTACGGGGAGCATGGACAGTTGGCTACCGTCTGATCCTGAGTCCAATAATGCTTCGCTTGCCAACATTCCTAACTCTGTGTTTGTAAAGCTAGTTGGAGCGGGTCCAGGCGGCAGGTCATCAGTAAAGCCCGAACCAGCTTCTCAGACGTGCCCAGACTGTCTTGATTTGCATGAAGTCGATCCTTCTTCAGAGGCCCATTCAAATTCTACATTTTTGCTTGAGTCAGACTCGACACCTGACTTGCCTTCTGATTTGGAGTCTGCGGTTTCGTGGAAAAGTGTTACGGAAGGCACGGACTCTACTGTCGATAAGAATAGCCATAATAAGGAGGACCAAGCTCAAGCCGCCGCTCCGCCTATCGTGAGCATTGAACCGTCTGTCTCATCTTCCCCCACAAACAAGAAGGAGCCAAAAGTTGCTTCTTTTCCTGACACCATTTTGGAAGCAACGCCTTATACGTTGGACGGCGTTGATGAAACGACACACTATGGTGACCGTGTTTCTTTTTCAGGTGGTGACGACATGCAAACCGATAACGAAGTTATCCCGATTGAGCAAGCATTAATACTTGATGCTAGGAAAGAAACACGCCCCACATTTCGCGTTGAAAAAGAGGAACATATTGAGCACAAGCACGACTCCGAGACGCCTTCAAATGGCATTGCCCAGCAAAACTCTGGCGAAGAGAAACTGGATCTCAGTGAAATATTGAAGGAAGAAGAACAAAAAGCGTCTGATATTTTCTCAGTAACCCCGGGTACTGACTTACACAACACTGATAAGCGCACAGACAAAATGGCCCATAATGGTCATCTGGAAGGTTTGGTGCTTGACAGATGTTCAGGTTTCCCTGAAAAGGTAGCTGCTTCAAATGACTATAGCAACTACCTTTCTTTCAGCGAACTACAAATTCTGAAAAAGTCTAAATGATATATAAATTTCTAGTAAAGAATTGCAAACGAAAAATAATTTAAAACATCGATCGCATTATAGTCGCGGTGAGGTTTGCGATTCAGATCTGGCCCTTACCCATGTATTTTTGTAAACATGAAATCAACTCACACCAGACCTGCGCGTTCATTCATGACATGCTTGAAATGGAGGTTGGACCATGACACGGTCTAAGTCAAACAAGCGATCTTTTGAACCGGATGAATCTATTAACAAAAATTACCATTCAAAGAAGCAAAAGTTGCAGCATTCTCCTGGCGGCAACGTAACCAAGTCGCGGCGCCGAAGAAGAGGCACGTCCCAACAACGACGCGTCGTGACACGCGCCACTGAGATTTGTCAACAGAACCTGCGCTCCGTTTTTAGACATGTGCTATTACTCAGAGAATACCTTATGGAATTATGCGCATTTAATGCGAAGGGCCTGGCCGGCAGTGAAAGCAAGGAACTCGGCAAGTTTTTGGATACAACGCTTGTGGGCGTCGACGATTTCAAACCGGGCAGGAATTTTCTCATATCCAAGTACGGCATGTTGTTGACTGAAATGGACCCTTCACATACCGAGCTTATTACAATGGTAATTGAAGACCAATTTAAGCATAGCAGGTACCCAGATCATGTCTTGACATACGGGTTTGAGTCGACTGACCATTCGGTCAATTTTGGTACAAATGTTAGCATGGCCAATTTCAATTCCCAGGTGGAGGAGCTGCAAGGCGATATTTGGAAAGACCTGCTAGAAATCACCGGTCCAGCTGTGGTTTATTTTCTGATGGCACACGTATCGCTATTTAGGAAGTTGCCGAGTAATGGACTACTGCAGCTCACAGGCCCATCTGTCGAAAAAGCCATTAAAAGTAAGCCAGTGCCTGAAGTGAAGCAAGCTTATGAGTCTTCTATTTGTCTAAAAAGAGCTTCTCAAATCGCACTCGCAAAAGTGTCTGTTGTATATGCAAGTCCTTTTTTCTTTTCTGCTGAAAGAAAAGTTCGATACGGACTACGGCCGCAACGTAAGTTATCAGCACTTGTTCCAATGTTTACCTTTCTAACTTTTCTTAGATCACTTGAATGCACAATTGAGCTGCTTGAAGCAGACATCAGACCAGAGGGTTCGCACGAATGCTCAAGTGAAGTGTTCCTTACTGTTCATGTTCCCGGTCCAATACAAACTGCCTTCTCCTTTGTCTGGTCTTTCTTTGCCACTGCCAAATAATACTCATACTTCTGGGTTTTCACAGTTCAACCTTTACAAGTTAGGAGCACTTGAAGAAGACTTTACAACTGTTCGCGTTCCCAAACGGTTGAGTGGGAAAACATTTGAACTGGTACGGCGCTTGATAAAAAATAACTCAAAATGCCCTTACGGTGCACTTTTGAACAAATACTGTCCAAATACACACGAACGAGCAAGTATCGAAATCAGTAAAAAAATATTGTCACAAACCCACTGGGCCGACAACACGACACATGTTATTGACCAGCACGACCTTCCATTAACTAATGACGACACCCCCGACATTTCTTTTTTGCACCTTTCGGACAAGTCACTGGCTGCTTCTCAGTGGGAAGAAATGAAGAAAGTAGACTTGTCTAGCAATTTTCATGGCGTCTTTTTATTTTGCAAGTCTGTGATCAAACATGTTATTCCAAAAGAATTCATTGGCTCTCCAGAAAACTGGGATCACCTTTTGAGCTGTGTGTCTAAATTCGTGAGATTGCGGCGACATGAAGACCTGCGCCTGTCTTACATCATAGAGGGTATGTCTATTCCTGACGTCTGGTTGGATCAGAAAGGCCACGGACAAACCCATTTCTACAAGTGCCGGGAACTTCAGCTGGAATTTCTGTACTGGATTTTTCACCAATTTCTTACACCGCTTCTCAGATCTCATTTCTATGCGACTGAAGTTTCTGGCATGGCCAATAAGGTAGTCTACTATCGGCATGATGTGTGGGTAGCTTTGACAGAGCCTGCATTTGAAGAATTCAAATCGCAGTCGCTCACGCCTATTCCAAGAAGAATAGCCCGTGAAATGGTGTTTGACAGCAAAATAGGAACTCCATCGGTTTTACGGTTCATCCCAAAGCCTGAGGGTGGTTACCGTGCTATTATTTGTTTAGGAAGATCCAGAGAAGAAACTGTCTATGACCGAAACATTGGACAATCAATCAGTGCACCACAAAAGAGTGTGAATACCATTCTCAAAAATGTGTTCACAGCTCTTTCTTTTGAGCACTGGAAATCTGGACGATCTAAAATAGGAGCAGCGATATGCTCTACTAACGACCTCAACACAAGACTCTGTGAATTCAAAAAGCAACTCACTTTTCAGGGCGACCCGCTGCCAAAACTGTACTTTGTGAAAGCCGACATCAAAAAATGCTATGACACCATACCGTCGAGCGTTGCGTTCCAACTTGCAGAGCAACTATTGAAGAATAACTACACTGGGTTGCCTAAAACTTATTACATTCACGGCTTTAATCGAATAAGCTGTAAGGCAGATAGCAAAGTTGGCCGAACCAAGTACCTGCGACTCCCAGAGTACGCTACTTCTTCCATTGATGCTTCTAAAGCCATACAAAGTGCTGCAAACCGTGGAGCTAGAAAGACATCCAGTAACAGCGCTGCTACCAGAGTGTTTGTTGATCAAGCCAAGGGTGCCGTTTGTGACGGTGAAGAACTTTTGGAACTCCTTGAAGAGCACATTATGCAAAATATGATTCGAGTTGGCCGGACAGTGTATGTTCAAAATCATGGTATTCCGCAGGGTTCAATATTGTCTACTCTTCTTTGCAATATTGTATACGCGAAAATGGAGCAAGACATATTCCCAAAGGAAACTAAACAGAGCCTGCCACCTTACCTACTGGTCAGGTTTGTGGATGATTTTTTGTTTGTTTCGCCCAACCGGTCTCTAGCCGAGCTGTTTTTAACGCGCATGGCAGAAGGGTTTCCTGACGTGGGTGCTTTCATACACAAGGATAAAACTCTCACAAATTTCAAACCAAGGAAATTCAATGACGAGTTTGGCAATGGCGCTCCAAATTACCGTGAAGTTACCACTCTAAAGCAGGTTAGTAAGGATGGCACGGGTAGGTACATGCCATATATTGGTTTGAATATTGATACTCAAACTCTCCAAGTCAGTAAACTGCACAGCACCAACAGTGGCAGTAGCTTTGCAGATTCTCTTACGGTGAGAGCACATGGTGCGCCCAACTCCCTTGCAAACTTCAAATCGAGCATCACTAGGCTGGTCAAAATGAGACTGTCACAGGTCATGCTTAGCCCAGAACTCAACACATGGCCCACCATTTTGAAAAATATCCAAGATGTTGCTGCAGAGGTCGCCAAAAGAGTACTCCTGGGCACGTCATTATGGCTGGGGAAAAATGCGAGGTTCTCGGCTGCTGCTGTCAACGACACAGTGAGCAAAGCTATACTTTTGACGATTGAACGAACACGCAGCGCGCACGGCAAAAAGTTTGAAACTGCGAGGGAGCAAGAAATCGTCAACGTGGTTGCTGGCACGTTCATCGAGTCGTTCCAGAAAGCGAAGAGACATAAAATGGAGCATTGCATCAAATATCTTGAGACGTTAATAATTTGAAATAGGTACATTCATTAATACAAGATACTAAAACATGAAGAGAAAACAAAACAAGATAAAAAATTAAAAGCAGTTTGGAGTCTAAGAGGATGGTAGAACAACACAGGTCAATTTACCATGGACTGTCACCACGGTCATCGTACCGCCGGCGACGTTTACGGCCAAAAAGTCCACCAATATCTGTAATATCACCACCCATGCGCGCCGACTCACGCTTGAGACGTCTGTTATTACGGCCTCGTTCAATCTCGCGCTTTTCAATTTCCTCCTGGGACAGGGTCTCGACGGTGGGGGCCCAGTCCTCGCCGAGCTGCTCCTGGTCGACACGCCAACCGGCGTCGCCGCCAAATGCGGCGTAGTTTTCAATTTCTTGGGGCAGGTGGCCGTCGACGGCTTCCTTCTTCATGCGGTAGAGCACCTCGTAGATGGCGTGCGCAATGGCTGGGTAGAACTCGCCGACGAGGCCCAGGTCCTGCACGACGGATTTGGCAAACACTTGCGGCGTGATGTCCGAGCCCAGGTCCCACTCAAACTTGTCCTCGTAGAGCTGCTTGTTGAGGTTGACGTTCAAGTTGATAATGACATGGAAGCCCATGTCCTGCGGTAAGGTTACATTGGCGACAGAGGAATAGTCGCTGAGCTGGTTTCGGATGGCGGTCGCGATTTGCGGGACAAAGTTCTGGGGCAAGTCCATATCGACGCATGTGACGGCCGCAAAGGCCTCTGGGGTGATGACGTCTTCGTTGGCGTTCCACAGGAGGAAGTCCGTGATTCTGTAGCTGTCGTATTCCAGGTTGAGTCGGATGGGAACAAGCACTTCGTCCTTGTCGGCAATTGCGGCAAGCTGCTCGTCTGTGTACTCGAGATGCTGGGTTTTGTGGGCAAGGCGCTTCACTTCCTTCTTGTCGGGCTTGGGGGTGCCGGCGCCGCCCGCGCTCGACGCGCCCGACAACGTGTTCAAGGTTCCAAAGCCGTTGGCGGTGCCTGCCAGCAGCCCGTTTCCGTATGGTGGATCGTCCTCGTCGTCATCAAAGTCCTCCTCCACTTCGGCGTAGCTGACCATTTGATTTGTGGTGCGTCGGCTGGCCTTGACAACCGGGGCGGTCGAGATAAATAGCGATGTTTGCTCCAGGCGTAATCGAGATGCAAAACCAGTTTGCAATGCCTGAGGCACCTTTGTGCTGCTCACTGAACTAAGCATTGTTGTTTTCGATTTGTATTGAGGTATTCGCGATTTTCAGCCAACAGAACGCGTCGTGGAGCCACTGAAGATTGATTGTCCTGTGTTCCTCTATAAATAAATTATCAATGATTGCAAGAAACGGATACAATTCCAGTTTTCCTGTATATTTATCAGAACTTTAATGGTGTTCGTTTTGTCTCCAGATGGTAAGTCTCGTCGTGACACGACGTAAATCTGCTTGTATTGTCGTGATGAGCGTACTGGGCCTTCGAGCAGGAAGTGAGTTGGGAACTCGAAAGCCTGCTATTTTCACACTCAAGGCTAGGGTTTGTTAGAGTCACGTGAATTATATATTAAAATCTATACGAAATGGAAACTATGCAAATTACAAGTTGTTTAAAACATGCATTTCATGAAGGCTCTATCGAGTTTAGACTGCGGCGGACAGCGGGAACATGGTCTGCTATAACTGCGTCAACTCCGGCCTGGGTCAGCATCTTGGCCAGTGCAGGATCATTATTAAGCGATCCGTAAGTCATGCACATGAGACCACTCTCTTTGATAACGTTGACCAGGCGAGGGCATTGGACTAGGGGAACGGCTTCAGACACAATTCCAAGCAAATCCCAGCGTTTAGCAAGGCGGATCGCTTCTTGCAAGCTTGTGGCGCGAACGTCCATTAGCTTGGAGTTACCGCCTTCGGTAAGAAACATGACTGGGAAGGAAGACTGTTTGAGAGCGAGCATGATGCAGATTTCGGGATGGAAAGTCGACAAGATCACGTCTCTTCCGTCTGCGTAGTCGTACACGCATTTGAGCACTAGATATCATTTTTGTTAAAATTTTATTTTTGGGGTCATTGAAATGTTGGAAAACTTACAGGTGTCGGCCCAAAAATTGAACTCAACTCCAAATGTGTCGAAATCTTCGTTTTCGGCTTCATCGAGCATGGCGTATTTACACTCAATGTTGAAGCCAATATGCTTTGGCGCTGTTTTGAAGGCATGTTCCAGGGTTACCACCGGGGCCTGGATATACTTTCCTCGAATGTTTGGCTTGAACCCTTTGACTTTGAGATCGCGAGTGTACTTCATCTTGTGCTCCATTAGCGACGGCTCTCTAGAATTTCCGTGGGATTGCAGCGACATGGATCTTCTTCGGCCACTCTTATTTTCTTCTGTGCCGAACTTCCTCTCTCTAGACTGTCCATGGGACTTGGCCGTCTTGGAATTTTCTTGTTGCTCACTGATACGCAAAAACTGCTCCAAGGTGATGGCTTGTGTGGGAATGTCTATACCAGTTTCGCTGACAAGATAGTCATGGTACACAACCGGAACAAAATCCTTGGTGAGTTGAACGTCCATTTCGACATAACTCGCTCCCAGACTTGCCGCTTGCACAAAAGACTCCACTGTGTTCTCACCAAGCTGGAGACTGGTCACATCCGGGTAGTTTCTGCCCAGGCCACGATGGCCGACAATCCGAGTGGATATAAGCGACTTCCAATACGAGGGAGAATTTTCAATGTCGAGTTTTGGGTGACTGAATGGATGAACAACAATGTACTCGTACTGGAGTTTTCCAAGAATTTCCAAAGTCGCCGTTTCCAGGATGGGGATAGTGATTGTGCGCCTCATGCTTCTCATCTTGTCATGTCGGTTTTTGCGCATATGGTCTGAGATGAGTGTGACAGCGCGTCCTAGCACTCCAGACTTGTGACCGTGGTGTGTAGGCACAATGTCAAAATATAGAGTAATGTCGTCAGGTTGGTCAGTATAAAATGCGTACTGTTCGATTGGCGCATTTTCAGCGAGGGGAAGGTCAACGGTATGCGAATCAGCACTGTTTTTGGCTGAAATCACAAGTGACAGTGCAGTGTCTAATTGTGTGGAAGAGGCTTTAGAGTAAGGTACCCTGTCAAGATGAACTGGTGGAGTAGTTTCTCTGACATCCATACTTCCGAGAGTAATCAACACCATTGACTTGTCCTCAAGATGCCGATGCCCAAACTCTTTGACAGACTTTCCAAAATCAAGGTTTATGGGAAGTAGTCGCTCCGAGGATTCTGAAGAAGAAAGAGAGGAACTCGACTTGATAGAACTGGGTTGGCTCAAGGCCGAAGATGATTCACTTGACAGTGAAACAGCAGAGTCGCGTCTGCTTTTAGCCAAGTCGCTCAATGCATCTTCAGAAATGCTAGTATTGAATGCAGGAGGTATGACTGGCGGCTTGGCTATATCAGCAGTTTTCAAATGGCCTCGCAAGCACGCATGCTCCATTGCTGTCCAGCCCGAATTGTCCAACTTTGCGGTATCACACCCTGCTTCGACCAACATTGTCGTGATCTCTTCATGGCCCTCTGCGCATGCCATGAATAGAGGTGTCCAGCCATATTCCGACTCTGCAATCTCGTAATCGGCTCCATTGTCCAGTAGCAGTTTCACACACTCTGGGAACTTGAGTTCGCAGGCAATGAACAAGCAAGTCTTGTTTGCATTCTTGTCCAAAATGAAATTGATATCCAAATCCTGTTGCAATAGTACTTCTAGCAACTGCGAGGAACCAAGCTTTGTGGCAATTTCGAGCAAATTGGACGAGTTGTGAAGATTTGAAATTAGTAAAGACACAGAGTTTAAAATGGTCTGGGTGGTCAAGGGGTGGTTTCCAGCAACTGCCAACTCAATGGGGGTCAGGTTGTAACAATCTCGCCATTCTGGTCCGTCGAATCCGTTGCCGCGGTCAAGAAGGTCCCATCTGTCCATGTACTCAATGAGCACACTCACGAGCGACATCAGCCCGTGTTGGGCGGCATAGTGAAGAGGGGTACGTTTATACTTGTCAGCTGCAATCAAGGCATACCGTTGGGTGGGCTTCAAATGGCTCAGTATGTAGATAAGAGTTTCAGTGTCATCGTTGGAGTTGATGCCATCGCTCCCATATGTGGCGGACAGGTTTGCAGCGGCTGTGGGGACAGCAGCAGGGTTCAGGTACAAAGTTCGATTGAAAGAGATAGCGGCATAAGCTTCTTCGTTTGTCAGCTCGTTGTGGTTGGTCTTTTGCTGACGGGCATGGTTGATGACAATCTTGTGAAGAACGTTGCGTCCAAACTCTGAAGAATCCTCCAGTCGGTCGATGGAATTGAGTAGTACCTTGACGCATCCAAAAGACTTGTTGGACGCAGCTTTGTACAAGCTGAATAGAACGACATTACTTGGTACATCGTTTTGAGCAATAAACTTTTCTACCTGTGTGTAACTATCTTCTTTGACAAGCTTTCGCAGGGTTATAAGGGCGCTGTGGTCAGGCAGCGGTGTAGAAGATTCCTGTAGCTTTGATGCTTCGTGGGCAAGCTCGCCTGTTGCCATTTTCAAAATCATTTCGGTGCCACTATGATGTTCATGGCTGTCAGTAGAGTGATGAGAAAGCTGCTGGATGTATGCATTTGTAGTCTGTAGCTTCGACGTAACGGTCACCGACGTGACAAAAGGCAAGCTGAAAATCCTGGCAACAATTGAATTGCAGTCCAGTCCCGGACTACTGAATTTCTTGTTGACCTTCTTGACAATCTTTGCAAGCCCTCGCTTGTTGACTTCGGCAAACCACTGCAACTTCCGCAGCCAAGATCTCAGCTCCAAAAACGCATTCAGAAGGTCCTCAATATCTTCCGGGTCCATGTCAGGCAGCTTGTGGTCGAGAGAGCCGCATTGTTCAATAAGGGCAGTCAGCTCTTGAATGTATGCCAACGTCGTCACGTTGTAAAAGTCGTCGACCAGTTTCACACTGGCGTCTAGTTTTGCCAGGAGCTCTATCTTCATGTCAGTTCAAGGTACCACCAAAATCCTCTCCAGCCATAATTTACTCACCATCGAGCACATCCTCGCGCTCCGTATTGACCTGGTTTATGCATTGCTTCAGCCCTTTATAGTCGACGTAGTAACTCCTAACGCAAAGAATTAACTTGTTAGCCCCTACACCAGTCACAACTCACAGACTACACTGTCTCACACTCACCTCCATTCCGGCACTTTGTTCTTTTGAAGACTAGCAAGAGGTCGTTAGCATTGACATTCTCAAACAGAGCAGCAAAACTAGTTGCTCGTCGTTTGTTTGTCCGAGTCGAACGGGTTCTCACCTCTTTCCAAACTTCATAGCCCTATGTTATACAGGGCGACGGCGGTGGGATAAGAGCGGCGAGTGCTAGGGTCTTCTTTTCTTCTGTGCGACGCGACGAGACAGATCGCAGATGCCGTACTTCTAGCGGCTTTGGGTGTGCTGTGTGACCGTGGTATGTACTTGCCCAGGCAGTGGCGATGAAGTTGAAAGTTGGTCGTGTGCAAGGAACAGAAGAAATCAAAGTCGGCGCAGGACGGAATATCTTTTTCTATGGGAAAGCTTAATTTTTCTTATCAGGTCCGGCTTTGAATTCCCACGCGTTCAACTCAAAACAAAAACTGGCCACAGAACACGGTTTATTTTCGCTACGCCAGCGAATTCAGCTACCCGCAGGTTCTCAAGTCAAGAATACAAGAATTAGAACAGCTTTTGCTGGTTAGAAGGTCCAGGAAGGCACGAAAGTATGTAAATAAACCAGTGCGCGACCCTGTTTTCTTTTTGTGGGTTTTTGGCACATGCTAGAACTTGGTATGGTTGATGTTAGGGTCGCGCAGACCGAAACAAGCGCTTATCAAAAGCCTGCGCGCGGCACGGACTTCAATGCCTACGCGAGCTGGCAAAGAGACTTGAAACTGAAATATATTCTGGAATAAATAAAATAAAATAAAATGAAATAATAATAATAATATAATGATGGTGTTTAGCGTCATTGACCGGAGAGTGTCAACGGTTGGGGCATAGCAGGTCGTACTTGACAAGATTGTGAATCTGTACAGAGTTAGCATTTGGTCGTCAGGGACACAACAGAATCCAGGTGAACTTACATCTTGGACGGAAGCGGTGATGAACTGTCTCGTCTCGAGCGCAACCCATACCTTCCACATGGACAAGAAGTCGTCGTCCAGCAACAGCCGGCGGTCTTGAGAACCGAGTTTTCGCAAAACCGGAATAGAACTATAGAGTAAAGTTAGTAAGAAAAAAAATTCAGTTTTGAATGGCGCAGTTGTTTTTCAATGCATACCTTTTGAACAAGTCCATGCCAGGGTCGAGTGCTCTGCCGATACCTTCGAGCAACAGAATACTGAGGACGATCGTGATAAAATCACTTTCCATGCGGACGTGGTGCTGGCGGACCATTCCCAGCATCTGGGACAGGAGATCGCCAATCTTGACATTACCGAGTGCAAACGTACGAGCCTTGATGCTATGCACGAGCTTTTGCGTCTTCAACTCAAAAATCTCGGCGTCCACAGCTGTCTCGGGAGTTCTGGACCGTTGGATCATGAGCTGGCCGACTCTGTAGCCGTCAAACTCGGCAATTGCCTTGAACAGGTCAATAAAGTTGCGGCGGTTGGAATCATTCAGCTCTGTGACCAAACCAACATCGATAAAACAAATCTGGGGGTAGTAGCCCTCTGTGTCCAATCTGGACACCTCCTTGGTCCATTCTTCCTGGTCGGTAATGCTGTTCAGCTTTTGCGTGACCCGTTCAATCTCTTGCGACGTAATGGGGTCCTCAGAGGAGCCCATGACACAGTCGCCCAGGTTGTGGCGGCCCTTCTTGTATAGCCGCACGTAAATGTTTCCTGGGTGAAGGTCGGCATGGATAAAGTTGTCCAACAAGAGCATCTTCAAAAAGGCGTCTAGTCCCTTGTTTGAAATACGTTTCTCCATTTCTTCTGAGCCTTTGCCACCCTTGGGGCCGGCTTTGTTTAAAAACTTGGGCATGGGGATGGCGCTGATAAACTCCTCAACAAGAACCTTTCTAGAACAGTATTCCATGTAAGGCTTGGGGAATTTGATGTCTGCGCTGTCTGCAAAATTCTTTCTAAAGATTTCAAGGTTGTTGGCTTCTATTCGCAAATCCATTTGCTGTCTCATCATTTCACCAAACGCAGTCACCTCTCCGGGAAGCGAAAGCCACTCCATGGTTGGGAGAGAGTTGATGATCCAGGCAAAACAGTGCATAATGGCCAAATCTCGCTCTACTACCTTGGCAACTCGGGGGTGTAGGACTTTAATGGCGACCCAGTCGGACAAGGCTGTGACATCCTTGGGCATGATGCGCGAAGCAATCGGATCCGAAAACTTCTTGATGAGCTTTTTCTTGTCGTCGCTGAGAGAAGCGTCTGCTTCGTTGTCGTGGATCAAGGAAGGTGCCAGCCTAGCTTTGTAAACCTGCGCAATGGCACCAACACCCAGTGGCTCCTCAATGAACTCTTCAAAAATGTCGTCAAACTTGCGGCCGTCAAAGGCTTCCTCAATGATCTTTTTCGTGGCGGCCAGCGAATGTTGCTTTGCATTGGAATGTAATTTAGAGAACTCTTCGCAAAGAATCTTTGGAAAAATGTCCGTTCTAGAAGCAGCCCATTGACCTAACTAATGAAATAATGTAAGTATTGTACAAAAAAAGGAAGTGTGAAGCATCACTCTTGGTGTTTGTTGCCTAGCTCAAATGCCGGTAGTGAATAGAGCCAAGGCAAAAGACAAACGAGAGATGGTGCAGCCAAGACATGAAGTAAAAAGTGTCATCGTAAATTACCTTGATAAATGAGGGTCCTGCCATTTCCATTGTCCAAGTCAGATACCGAAACCACCAAATGGCGCCGACGCGGTCCTTGACAGCTCCCGCCGATGTGGGCTCGTCTTCAATCACGCTGTACGCCTTGGTCATGCTGGAGGCCACGCGGGGCCCCACTAGCACAATTGGCAATGTGAGAATAACGGGCCCAAACAGGACTGCCAAATGGACAAACCGGAAACAGGTGGCCAGCGGGTCGTAGCAGAACTTGTAGAACCACCGCACAACGTTCTTGTACCAAATGTGCATTTTCGACGGGTTTTCGCGGTCAAGGCCTCGCGCCTTGTCGTCTAAATCTTTCTGTGATGCGAGGTAGAGAGCTTCCTCGCGGGTCTCTGTGCCAGAGACCGGCACCAAAACGTGGGTTGACGTCTTTTCGGCCGGAGTGCGTTTCTCTTCCTCGTCTGAGGGTGCCAGCGCAGCTAGCGTTGTCGTAGAGGCAATTAAGAAACTGCCATTGTATGAATGTGACTTCCACCAATGGTGGTGCCGGCTGTAGCTGGTAATGCTCAACTTGAGCGGTGGTGTTTGGAACGTGGGGACTAACCTGGCCGCAATGGACTGGCGGAGCGGTGAAAAGGCTGTTGAAAAACACCTCGCCGACATGAGCGCCGACGAGGGTCTTACAAGTGGCGTCAGGGCTTTGCCTATCATGAATGCATGCAACTTGAGAGCTGGTTCCTTGTGCGACCTGGGCCAGAGTGTTGCGAGTTTGGGTTTGATTGGGCGTGGGCGCGCGGGACAAAGACCAGACGTCAGCGAAAGCGCGGAGAGTTGGGAGGGAATGTCGGGGCTAGGGTTTGGCGCCGCAACGGGAAAACGGGAAAACGCATGGTGGGCGCTTTGTATGCACGTGAAGATTGATGCCGTCATGGACCCTTACGCAGACAACAGACGGGATTAGGCTCGACTACGAAGTTACGACCTGGCTTGATCTAGTGCTGCTAAGTTGTTGGAAGAGTGTCAATTGACTGTTTACATTCATGTTACACGGTGTTTATAAGCACTGTTTACTTGCGAGGAGCCAGCTTCAAAGTAGCAGTCTTGATTCTCTCGCCCAGCTCGGGGTCGACCTTGCTGAACATGTCAAAAGTGCGATCTTGGACCTTAGGGTCAGCGCCAGACAGGTGGCCAGAGACGTTGTAAACAAAGTTGTCCTGCTGGCCAGTCTTGCCAAAGACCTTCCACAGAGCCGCGGGTTGCTTGTAGTCGCCGGCCTCGACAGAGGGCGTCCACTCAAAGTTTGTGGCAGTTCCCACCCACTTCTCGTGCTCCTCCATGCCAGTAACATTGGCAGTGTAGTTGACGGGAGCCAGGGGCGTGGGGTAGTTAGGGAAAGCACCGTAGTTGCCATTAACATTCATGGCACCATCACGCTGGTAAGGGTTGAAGGCGTGCAATGGGCAGTTGACAGGGATCTGCTGGTAGTTGACGCCCAAGCGGTGGCGGTGAGTGTCGGGGTAGGAAAACAGACGCGACTGCAATACAGGGTCAGCAGAGGGGGCAATACCGGGGACAACATGCGAGGGCGAGAAGGCAGCCTGTTCAATCTCAGCAAAGTAGTTCTTGGGGTTTTCGTTGAGCGTCCACTTGCCAAACTCACGAAGGGGGTACTCGTCATGGGGCCAGACCTTGGTGAGATCGAAAATGCTAAAGTCGGCCTTCTCGGCTTGCTCGGGGGTCATGGTTTGGACGTAGCAGGTCCAGCTGGGGTTCTCACCCTTCTTGATGGCCTCAAAGAGGTCTTGTTGGGCATGGTCTGGGTTCTCACCGGACATCTTGGTGGCCTCGTCGTTGGTCAAGTTCTTGATGCCCTGGTCGGTCAAAAAGTGGATCTGAACGTAGTGGAACTTGCCCTCCTTGTTGATCCACTTGTAGGTGTGGCCAGAGTATCCGTGCATGTTGCGGTAGGAAGCGGGAGTGCCGCGGTCACTAAAGAGCTGCATGACCTGGTGGACACTCTCCTGGTTGAGACTGAGAAAGTCCCAGAACATGGTCGCATCCTTAAGGTTGGTTTCTGGGCTGCGCTTCTGGGTGTGGATGAATAGAGGGAACTTGGAGGGGTTACGAATGAAAAAGACTGGAGTGTTGTTGAAGACAAAGTCGCAGTTTCCCTCCTCGGTGTAAAACTTGACGGAGAAGCCGCGGGGGTCTCTGGCGGCGTCGGGAGAACCCTTCTCACCGCCCACGGTGGAGAAGCGGCAGACAGTCTTGGTCTTCTTGCCGGGCTGCAAAAAGTCGGCGCAAGTGAGGTCGGAAACGTCCTTTGTGACTTCAAAGGTACCATATGCACCCGACCCCTTTGCGTGCACAACACGCTCGGGGATTCTCTCGCGGTCAAAGTGCGCGAGCAGGTCAATCAGGTGAAAGTCCTGCAGTAACAGAGGGCCATGCTGGCCAATGCGCTCAGAGGCGTTGGGGTTGAAGACGGGGCATCCGTTGGAAGCTGTGTAGGTGGGGGGTGTCATGGTGGGGGTCGGTTGTTTGTTTGGTGAGGGAGTAGAAAAAAAAAGAAATGCGGGTGTAGAGCAAGTAGAACAGAAGGGACAAGAAAGAGAAACGAATTGGAGGGCAGGCAATTGGTCTTATATACTTTTTGCAGAACCCATCGATTCGAGCCAGAGGGCCAGAGCAATCAAAGGCGAGGAATTAGTAACAAGCCCTGTGGGTTGTGCCATCGTTATGGGCCTGTTTGGTTAAATTAAAAATAAAATAAAAGGTCTGGACAGTGTTTGGTATGGGTCGCGCGTTCTTTGTTACTCGCACCGGCCTGGCACGTTTTGCAGAGACCCCGGCATCAGAACAGAAACGTCCGAGTAACATGACGTGCTTTGTAATTGAAGCCCTGGTTTGGGTTCAAGACTGCTGGATTCACGGTCTGGACTTTGTACTGCACTAGGTGTATCTTTAAGAGATTTAAGTAGCGTGTAGGTAAGTATCCAGACCGTGGATCAGATACTGGGCTTTTGCTTCGTCTTGATTCAGCACTTCGTCAGGGCCGTCACTGATAAGTCCCCAAGTCGGTTCTATCGTTTATTTTGACCCAGGCAGAAACCGGTGGTCCATGGACTCCGTGATGGACCCTTCTACACACTTGTGTCCCGTGATGGACCCTTCTACACACTTGTGTCCCGTGATGGACCCTTCTACACACTTGTGTCGGCATGTTCGGGATACATATTCTTGTCTAGAACCTTTTACTGTTGACTAAGGAAATCTCAGCAACATCGGCAAAGAATCATCATGATTAGTTGCCAATTGCCGGTGACACTACTCCTTTCACCACCAGAATACGCGCCATGTTTCTTGTGGAATGGTCCAAAATCACCTCACAAAGCTTCTCGTCTTGATTGGAGCGTACCCGTCATACTTGGTCGCACCTTTTTTAAGGTTTTGTACCCAGAAACGTCAATTACGTACCCGCGCGCTTGGCTTTTGGCTTATTCAACCGATGGGCGTGAGTGGGCGATGGAGGCGTTCTAGAACTGGCACTCGACGGTGGCACAGAACTGACTGAACAGAAATACAACAGCGCTGCAATTCCAGTTGGCTTGGGTGTCGGTATTCTGCAATACAATTTCCATTGTTCGATTTATGGCCCAAGCACACTATTCGTAGAAGTTCAACATGAATAACAACGCTGGTGGAAACGCTGCCGGCAAATGCTCTATAATAATCCATCTTCAAAGGTTTCGCACTCTAATGCCCAACCACCCAATTGGCATTGAAACAATCCATGCTTACCCCTCAGTCTCCAGTCCCATGCTTACTTGCGCTATAGAAGTAATAACCCGCAATTTGGTTTAACCGTACGTGTTCACTCTGTGGGCGGCTTTTTCTTTTTTACTGCCGGTGTGCGGCTGGGGCTGGCTGCCTGGACCAGGAGATTCGCGAGTTCAACTCAAACTTACAACTTGAATCCGAAACAAGGCGAAGAGTACTGTCTACACATAACCAAATTGCCAATACCATTGTCATCCTTATAGTGAAGGGGTCAAATGGTCTTGCTTACTGCAGTACCATGCACATATCTTCTCCTTTGAGTGGCTATTTTTTTTTGCCCCGCTAACAGGATTGTCTCCTGGCTGATTGTGAGTTTGTAACGCAGTGCGCTCTGATTCATGCCCCTTCTACTTTGTTGGTTTCTAGTCTCGAGGTTCATACTTATATCTGTTATTTGATTAGGCCTATCATACTTGGCCTGATTCTAATCAGAGTACAACTAATTGATAGTGAATCAATCAATCTACGGTTTTCTACGGAACGTCATTTTTAACCTGCGTTTTTTTTTTTTTTTTTTTTTTTTTTTTTTTTTTTTTTTTTTTCAGTCCGGTGATTGAATCTAGAGCTATCAGATATCTAGAAAAGGATTCTAGACTAATTAGTTCCTTATTTAGCCAGAAAAAACAATAAAGTGAAATATGCTGATCAATCAATTATTGAGAACTAGAAAAAATTGAGTTACATTTGATAGAGAGAATGAAATAAAATAATTGAGAATACAAGTTCTGGTGGTGTGGATGCTTAGAGAAGGTCTATATCCTACACATTATTACTCCTTGTTAATAATCATGTCTGGGATGCAGTATCAACTTCATCCGCCACGTACCCTGTCAACGTCGTGCTCTCTTCTGAGCTTCCATCCTGGTCGCTAGTATTGACCACCAGAATACCGCGACGCGTTGGAGAGCTAATAATTACCTTGTTCAGGTGAGGAAGCGACACGCAGCGTCCAATTCCGCTGATGATTGATCCGTCTTCAGAGTAAACCACTTCCTTCCTGTGCCTTGGAAAAATAAAGCCGCGTCGTCCCACGGTGACGGCTCTGCTTTGGCATTTTGCGTCGGGGCGGAATGCATAGTTGTCCACAAACGTGCTCCATTCGACTGAATGAGGTGCTCCACTGACCGTGATCTCGTCTGTGGTCTGGTTGACATGGATGCCATTAGCGAGCAGTTCAACATGTATGTTCCGATGGTAAATGAGGTTGAGTCGGGCTCCCTTGTGAATGCTTGTGTAGACCCAAATCGACTTTCTGTACCGAAACCCACATCCGGCAATGTAGCACAAGTGTTTCTCTCTGTTGAAGGCAATGCATCGAGGCGCATTTAAACACGGAATTTGAACATTTCCTTCAACTTCGCCAGCAGCTGTCAGGTACACAAGCGAGACAAACCCATATCTAGGCTTCTCTTCGTGGCAATTGACGACTAAGAAGGCTGATTTGTTGATTGCAGCGATACCAAACGGATCAGTAATGAGCTCCTTGTGCACAATGTTTTTGACCCATTTGATTGATTTTCTCTCCAGCTTGTGCTTGAACACGCAAATGGCTTTGAAGTTCTCTTGGTGCGTGGTGAGAAAAAGATATGTGACGTTCTTCTCGTTTGGGTCTTGAAACACGTCTAGTCCCGTCACGAAAATCTTCCTTGGGTCGTAGCCTTCAATCGTCAATCGGGTCAATTCATTAGTTGTCGGCGAATAGGTGAAAACGCGGGGACTGGCAGTCGACGTTGTCAAGTCTCGATCCGAAAAATGGACGCGGCGAGAGTCAAACTCAGAGCTGACAAAGTAAGCCAAGTCGATTGTCTCTTGGTAAGCCATGTCCACAATGCAACCGACATTGCTGTAAATTGGAAGCTTGCCTGCATTGACAAACTTGGGCTTGGACCTCGATAGCATGACGGCTGTTACAAGGGGTGGAAACGAACTACAAGAAGGTGTCAAGCCCTCACTGACGATTTATTTGACACTCAACAACCATCACAACCAAACTGTCGGGAAATGAAAATTTTAGAAAAAAACACAATAAAACTTTTGAATCATTATCCTTGCATTATTACAAAAAAAAAAGTAATTTTTGGACCTCTACTTCAGAGTCGCTTAAGAAGTGAAGGTAAGACCGCAGCGGCCGCAGTACTGGCGCTCGACGTTAGTGTCGTTCTTCTTCATGTTGGCCATGAAGACACCAGCACCACAGTTGGGGCATTCACGTCTGAGACGGGTAACGGTACCGTCATCACCGACCTGGTAGTAGGAAAGAACGGCCAATTTAACCTTCTTGTGCTTGTGCTTGACCTTCTTGGGGGTGGTGTAAACCTTCTTCTTTCTCTTCTTACCACCACCACGGAGTCTGAGGACCAAGTGGAGAGTGGACTCCTTCTGGATGTTGTAGTCGGAAAGAGTGCGGCCATCCTCGAGCTGCTTGCCGGCGAAGATGAGACGCTGTTGGTCTGGGGGAATTCCCTCCTTGTCCTGGATCTTGGACTTGACGTTGTCGATGGTGTCGGAAGACTCCACCTCAAGGGTGATGGTCTTACCAGTCAAGGTCTTGACGAAAATCTGCATGGTGGGCTGATCTGTTCAAGGTAAGCTAAAGAGAAGAGAAAGAAAAGCTCAGGATTTCTATTTTTCACGATATAGCCTACTAGGCTTTTTTTTTCTTGTGGGTATGTGCGTTTGGGCTGAAAAGTCCCAATTTCCTAATTGGGACAATACAAGCCCTAAGTAAGTTAGGGCTTCTATGCACGAGTATAAAAATATTTCTCCCACCTCCACTATTCTGTCTTCATCAACCAAGCCATGGAACAGTAAGTTCAACTATATTCACATTGGTGCTCGGCGTCTTGTTTCAATACTTGGATATATTTACGATCTTCTACAATGATGATTTTCATCAAGTTGGGAATCTCTCTGACAAACCACTGGAGATAACAATAATGTTTTTGCTTGAACACTGATCTAGATCTATATCCAATGAGAAACAAGAGCGACTGTATCCCAGACCGACCTCTTATTTCACAAGAGTATTTACTAACTTTTGTGCTCAGTCTTTGAAAACGCGTTCAAGTTCGTTCTTTACGGTTGTGGCTATGGTCCACTCTTGCATATCGACTTTACGATCACAGTAAGTTATTTCTTTCTTTCTTCTTGGCTACTTCTCTTCTCTTTTCCGTTGCAATACGATCTGGCTGTGATTATAAAGTTTCATGCACCACGCAAAGCATCCGTGCAATGCTGAGAAAACGTAAACCTTCAGTCTTCAAGATGAGCCTATTACATCAATTTCCTTTTTTTTTGAGAACGCCAATTTGTTTCAAGTTGATGTTTTAATACTGACTGTTTTTCTAGTTTGTGAACGATGAAGTAATTTATTTATAGTCAATGAAGTCTAATTAACTAATTCAAATTGAAATTTCACGCGTAGTTAGTCTGATGTATGTAGCATTGTAGCTAATCAAAAGCGGTGGTTGGTCCAATGTGCTCCTAATCGATCATTCTTTCGAAATCACGTGCTCTAGTCTGTTCAAGTTGTTGATGGAGGTTAGATTTTTCAACCATAACTTCCATAAGTACAACGGCATACGCGGACAGCCTCAGAAGCGCGCAAATTTCACCAGAAACTACAAAATCTGCACCAACGGCTAACTAAACTCTGATTGTAAGTTCTATAGATATCTGTCAGATAAACACTCCGGCGGGTCTTTTGTGTGATTGTAATTAGTATACTAATAAGCTGTTCCCGCCGTTGTTTGGGCCCGGCCGTTGTGGCCGACGCTGAGACCCGCAGCGGTCCCTCGGCCTCTGGGCAAGGGCACTTTTATCTGGCTCTTTTCGCCGTTATCAGAAACCCCTGCCCTGGGAATGTGCGTGATAAGATTTGGGTGTGGAGAAGTTTACTATGGCGACGGGTCACGCCGCGGACCAGGGCGGGCGAAGGCCCCACTAAACTGGTTCGCATGGCCCCAGGCCCCAGCTTGAACTACGCCGTCGCCGTCGCCACCGCACACCTCGCACGACATGGCCACGCGGTCGAAAAGCCTCGACGAGACAATAATATAAATAAAGGCGCTTTTGTCCTACATTTTTAAATCCATCAACCTTTAATTGCTTTCATTTCCATCCAGCTCCTTTGCATCACATTCCATCATCATGTCTGTTCCCTCCAACGTCCACGTCTCCAGCCACCCCGTGCTCAAGTCCAAGCTCTCACAGCTCCGCCAAAAGTCGAGCGCCAAGGAGTCCCGCCAACTGAGCACCGAGCTCGCCACCCTGCTCAGTGTCTGGGTCTCTGGCGAGGTCTTCACATCCACCGACGGCGCCCAGGCTGTCTCTGCCGCTGGCGGCTCCTTCATCACCAAGCTTGCCTCCCCCAGCACCTATGCCCTTATCCCCGTACTCAGATCCGGTTTGGCCATGGTCGACCCTTTCCTGGACTTCTTCCCCACCACTGAGGCCCCCATTTTTCACTTGGGTCTCTTCCGTGAAAAGACCACTCTTTCCCCCGTCGAGTACTACAACAAGCTTCCCAAGACTGAAAAGCCCTACGACATTGCTTTCGTTTTGGACCCCATCATTGCCACTGGTGGCACCGCTGAGGCCGTGATACAGACCCTCAAGGAGTGGGGCGTCAAGAAGGTGGTCTTTGTCAGTTTTGTTGCCAGCAAAGAGGGCATTGAGAGAATCACCAAGGACTACCCCGCTGACGAGCTTGAGGTCTACGTCGGCGAGGTTGACGAGCAATTGTCTGAGTCTGGCATGATCCTTCCGGGCGTTGGCGACCTTGGTGACAGACTCCACAGCACGCACCTTGACTAGACCCTGTCATTTGTACATTTTCAAATAAAAAAGTAATGAAAAAATAAAGTAATGATTACAAAAACGATTGTCCCTCGTTTATGGTAAATGGCCCGTAACGCACGGCTGAATCTCAGGAAAAAACCAAGCTTCTTCATCAAATCCAGCCTGAGCCCAAGCTCAAGCTCATCTTGATATATTTGAATTCGCTCGTGTCTAATGTAATTTGATACCTTAGGACTAAAATTCACCGAGTTGAAAATCAAATACAGTATTAGGTTTAATCTCATTACGGGTACTGCAACTTGACTTAGAATTTGGAGGTGTCGACAAAGGTTTAAAATGATAAAATTTGGTACATGATACCTACATTCAAATCAAGCTCTGTAGATAAAATCACTAGCTGTAAAAAAGGTGTATTGAGTTGGCCATGCCATAATTTGTGCATTGCAGGTCTGGAAGAGAAGACAAAAATAGACTTCCATGATTGTTGCTCGGCCATAACTAGACTCAGAGAGCCCGCAATAAAGCCTGTATATCCATAACAAACATGCAATAATCTTCCTCGCAACTTGCGACTGGATCAAATGGCACGGCTGGGGAAACAACTTTCTTAGCAGTCGTTTGAGATATGGATGCAGAAAGGGCATTTCGTGCCCACTCGGCTCCATTTTTAAAGTCATCTATATCTTCAATGTTTTCACTTTGAAAGTAGATCTTTCTGAGGTCTTGACTGAGTTCTTTGTTCTTGAGACTATTAACCATCCATTGGAATTTTCTCTTGTAATCTGTGGTATCGCCAAGTTCTTCTGCAGGGTGCCAGTGGAAAAAGCGCAGGTTCTTTGCACCGGCCAGCGCCTCTTTGAAAAAGGCCCACTCTGTTTGATAAATCTCAAGCTTTTCAATCTTTTCAAAGAGACGGACCAATGGTCCCAAGCTGCTATGAAGCTCCAAGACTCCTTCCAGGTCGCACTTGTGCAAGGAGAGACAAGTGAGACCTGGGTTGCAAGAAACAAAGTGCTCTAAAATTTCTGGCAGCTTGTCTGAAAATTTAGACAGCACCAAAGTTTTCAGTTTGCGAAATGGCGGCTCCATAAAGTGGTAGTCCTCATGGTCTGTTAGTTCCAGGTAGGAAACGTTGTCAAAAATTTCGAACTTGTGTGAACGCTTGAGCATGCCCAAAGGCAAGGCTAGAAACTCAACAGTAGGAGCTGGTGCCCAGTCGCATTTGCGCGATATCCGCGCGTCAGGAGTTAACATCCTCATTTCTTCAAGGTTGGGTAGATCTTTGAGATATCGAGGTATTTCTGTGATATCAACGGTATTGGCAAGGTGTCTGGGCTCGACACGATAATTCGTATAATAAATGTCTAAACAAACGCAAAATGATTTCAAATGTTTTTGCTTTTTGACAAATTCAAGGAAGGATGTTGGAATTCTCTTCACTCCATTAGTGAATTTTAAAAACAGTGTTTCGTTTCTCAGCTTACGCCAAGAACGGCATTTTTTCACGAATTCTTCCAGGATTATTGAAAACAGTGTTTGTCCAGCTGCCAATTCCCACCAAGTATGAACAATTATCTCGTTCTTGTGTCGTAGAATACTCTCTATAGTCTGTCGTATCTCGGGAAAATCGCCGTTATCTTGAATGTGTATGGTAACTTCTTGTAGAGATGACATCTTGGATATAAGAAGCGGTAACTCTGGGCTGAATAAACCCTTGCACATCTCGAAACCTAGAGTCAGAGTCTGGATATACAATAATGCCGATTCAGGTATGCGATGAAATCCTATGCCAAGGACAACCCGCTGAATTCGTCTCTTATTCGCAGCAGCCAAAAAGAAATCGTTCTCTTCGCAATCCCAATAATATTGGCTGGCTTCAGTCCATTCCTTCAAATTCTTATTCCATGGCTTGTAGCACAGCAAATTTCTGAAAGCAACCGAATATACAACTGATTGAAGTCGTTTGCATGTTCGAGCCAACTTCATCAAGTCGCTAACCGAGCGGCGGTCGTTCCAAGTTTTCGAAATATGGTAACCAATGGGTTCAGTAAAGTGATCTTCAACCCCCAGCGGCTCAAGCAAGGAGACGTGGTCAATGATACATTCGAGTATCTCTAGAGGAAGCGCGTCAATCATTTTTAGGTGCAAGTTTTCTTGCGGGCGTAGAACGTGTCGTGATTTGGGGTCATGTCAAGATGCAGCAACTTTTTGGGAAAGCTTCGGTTGTTTGGACGTTGGTGTGGATTTTGACTTGAGGATCAAGGCCTAAGGCCGCCTAAACTAAACCTAACCATCAAACCAGTTAGCTCGGACCCTTGCAGCCTTTCATAGACATAATCACTATCAATGTATTGAATGATATTGATGCATAGACAATAGAGGCGTTTAAAACAGATGTTTGGACTTGTTAAACCTAGGTAATTGACGTATTTCGCTTGAACTCGACTGGGCTCTCTCTATGTTCCACACAGCTTTTGAATACTCCAAACGATGACGTTCAATTCATTGAAAAGTGTGGTATTTATTCACATACATTTTGAGGGAAAACATTAAGAGAGTAAATTTGCAAATATAAAAATAATATCAAATATACATTTAAGAGGCCAAGGAAACCTCGACGTCCACACCAGGCTCGAGCTTGAAAGCAGTGATCTTTCTGACAACCTCGGTGGGGGAGTAAAGGTCGATGAGACGCTTGTGGATGCGCATCTCGTAGCAGTCCCAGGTCTTGGAACCCTCACCGTTGGGGGTCTTTCTGGTGGTGATCTTGAGGACCTTGGTAGGGAGACGGACGGGACCCTTGGCAGAGATCTTCTCAGAGCCAGCGACGGTGTAGCTCTTGGCACGGTTGAGAATGTCAGCAGAGACTAAAAACGAGAGTTAGCATAATGTTTAATAAGAAAAGGACGCAGAAAAATGACAGGCAGCGTTCGGACGAAGAAACTGAAATGGAACTGATGATAGGGTTGGTGCTAATGAGGTCGCGTTTCGTTCGGCGTGTATTGACTGGCTGATTTGTCGTTCAAAAATGTATATATTTTCTTCACCGGTTCGTTTAGGTCTCTGTCGCTGTAGTCGTGTTCATTCAATTATCACTTCGGTCGTTCAGCTGATTTCAATCAAATCGTCGTCGTGGTCTGTCACTTTTTGAAAAGCACTCTTTACTGGCAAAATATACACACCCTTCTCAATCTCCTTAACCTTGGTGGAGGTAAGAGTAATGCGGATCTTGTGGAACTCAACCTGTTCCTCGACTTCCTTGTCCTTGTTGAAACTCATCTTGTCTGTGCTGTGCAAAAGATACTCGTCGAACGGAGATGTGCTGAAGCTGGCAAAAAAAAGTAAGAAAAAATGAAATGTTGGTAAAAGCCATTACATAATCATGAGTGCGTGGTGCTTCATAAGCAAGGCTGGCAAGCTGAGGTTTACCCTGCGCTATATCATTATATGGCTTTTTACTACAATATTAGTATCATACAAACTTCAATTTATCATTATAAATAAGGGGGACTACGCCCTTTTTGTGATACGCTAAGGTATGAAACAAAGTATTTTCCACCATGGTCACGTGAACAGTTGAACTGGTTTGATGTTCCAGGATAATTACATTCTCTGAATATTTGAGTCTGGGTATTGCCTAAACGAGACTGACCGCAAATCAATGTGACTTGCTTTTGTCCTAACCCAGTGTACGGCTGACTCTGACCAGCCCACTCGCGTAGTTGTCCCAAATAGGAAAATAAAGTCTGCTTTCATTTTGAAGCGTGTCGCGTTCTGGGCGCGACTTGGGTAAAATAAACGCGTATTTAATTAGTTTTTGGGTCCTGAACTAGAGACGCGTTTCTTTTAACCTGTAATACTTCTTGACGCCATTTTTGTAGCGCGAAAACTCTTGATTACTATGGCAAAATAGTTTTTGAGCGTGACACAGAATAATTATTTCCCACTTACAACTCGTCGCGTCTTTCACAGTCATTGTTATTGCCTCGACACCAGTTCGTTTTAAGCATGGAAGAATTACTTCCCCAGCCACCCCAGAATAGAGAGACGTCGTCAATTGCAAACAATTTGGTTTCCACCAGGACCCCTTCATTTTCTTCTCCGACCAATTCCTCACCAAGCACAAGTCTCGGTATCTCTTACATTCCAAGCTCCCCATCGCAAATCACCTCAAAGCGGCAGCACTTGACGGCCATGTTCACGGAGCCTCACGACGAAAAGGAACATGGCTCGCGAATTCTCTCAAAGAGCCATGTTCAAAAGGCGTTGGGTAGTGACGACCATTCGCAGAACGGGAGTCACGACGCGTCCAACTCTTATTACACGCCGCCATTAACAGGGGCACAAAACAGAAGTCACAACGATAACCGCATGTACCTGAACAATTCCGACGATACGCCGTCTAGAAAAAACCCCAGCATTGCATTCGACAGCCAGCATATGAACAAGTCGAAAGACGCCGCTTTTTGTGGTGGTAGTAAGGAGGCTACGACCGACATTGCATTCCAGGCCCCAATTTCTCCTCGACCTTCCACACCAGCATATAGAGGAGATTTGGAGAAGCCAAGGTGGACAGGGGCAGAATACTCATCGGACGACGAGGCCAATCGCCTTGACGTCGATGCTGCAACACCAGTTTTTTCTGATGGCAACTCTAGTGGTGCTAGCAACAAGGGAAGCTGTACCCCCAAACCACGAGCAGTCAAATCATTGATGCCACCGCAAGCCCCCAAAGTTACCAATTATCTCATGGAGTTTGGAGTGGGTCCAGTGATTGAAGACCAAAACTCGCCTACTACACACACAAAGGCTGCTGCTCGAAGGCGAGCTGCTGCTGCAAGAAAGCAACAAGAACGCGAACTCGCCAACAAGACGCAAGCCCAAAATGACCCACAGAGCAGTCCGCCACGGGCACCTGCATCCCAACGCAAAGTGGCTGTGCGAACTCGCATACAACCCTCCGCTGCCGACTTGCTTAGCTCTCCTGAAAGCATTAGTTCGCCCGAGTGTGGAGGTGGTTCACCTCTCAGCATGGCCGACTCAGATCACAGCGACGAGGAATATACAACTCCCAGAAAGGAAGAAGCAGGCAGTGATTACAATGATGTGGAACAAGAGGAGGACCAAGAGCACTTGCAACACACGACTGGACTTGAAGACCGCGTCGTTCAATTAGAGTCCGAAAACTCTTCGCTCAAAACACGACTAGCCAAGATGGAAAAAAGAATGAACTCGATTGTTGGCATCTTGACTCAAGTCGTGGAGCAATGCGACTCGTTTGAAAAATACATTGCCCAGCACAAGCAAGACCCCACTGAGGGTACCAGCATACACGAAGACCGCGATGAGAACGAACCGATCCAGGAAGACGAGGAAGAGGATACAGACCACGACGGCGAGGCTGAAAACGACATTGAAAACCAGTATCCAAACCCCTCAGCCGCACCCCACCATCGCCTGCGCCGATGCCACTCTGACCGTGGCCCGTTTGGTACCGTGGTGCCCTTGACCGCGCTTTACTCTCCGGGTACCCTTGAACACGAAAGAGGCGGCAAAAGACGATATTGCTCAGTCCAAGGCCACGACGAAGAGGACGAAGCTGTCCACGAGAACATGGGAGGGCGATCAAGACAAGGCTCGTGTTTGGAGCTGTCCATGACCGAAAGCATGCGCTTCCAAAAGAAGATGCGATTGCATAAGGAAACGGAAGCTGAGTAGGAATATTAACTTGATCCTGAAACAGCTCTTGAGTTGAATACAAAACCAAAGAAAAGAAAAAAAAAAGATATAGTAGTTACATGTATAATAAATAGTTGCAAAAAAAAAAGTACATTGATAATGAGAAATAACTAAACTAATTTGGAAACAGAAACTGCAAATGAACAATGCGATATAGAAGCTTTAGAAGGTAACTTGGAGGAGAGCTGTCTGCTCTTCCCTAAAGACCTATGGAGTTAGCATCAAGTTTTAAAGGTCAATCACAAAATATGGAACGATTGAAAGTAATAATAATAATAATAATAATAATAAAAATTCAGCTACGCAAAACGTTCTTGCACTCAATTCTTGAACTCTTGGTAAGAAAAGTATCAAGTGAAGCAATACTGAGAAAAAATAAACCTTGCCGTTGCCCAGAATCGAACTGAGGTTTCTTCGGCCACAACGAAGTGTACTAACCACTATACTACAACGGCTTTTTTTAAAATCTAAAAATTATAGGTATACAGGATCTAAGTGGAGGCATTTGTAAGTTTAACAAACGCAACCAGTGATAGCGGCCGTTTTGTTCAATAGCAAGTCTACAAAATTTCTGTATTAATACGTTTTGTCTGCTTTACAACTTTACAGTGCTAGTTCTGGTCTTTTCATCTTTTCATCTATTCCCTTACTCCTTTATTCCTTTAAGATCCTATTTTTTACTTTTTTTATTTTTATTTTTTTATTCTTTTATTCAAAATTTATTTTTTTTTATACAAAAATACTTTTTCTTTGATAATCGATGTAGTAGAACAAAATTGTATCAGAATTGCAAAAATTGAATCTCAAAACAACAGCAAAAGCAAATGCACCCAAATTGCCTAGAACCGTCTTTGCGATCTAGACTGCAGTTGTACAAATCCCTGAAGCAAGTCATTGTTGAATGACTGGTATCAGGTCTCTGAGTTGGAGAGTAGGACGGTCTAGCTCGGGTATGTTGATAACCCAAGGCAAACTTTTTCAGTAGCTACAACATCAGCCCTGTTGGGGTGAAAATGAAAGTACTGTTAGATTTGCCCGCTAGCCACCGCCTTCTTTGTTGCTCTGTAAAACTGAAAGGTCTGCTTCCAGTTCTCTCCCATATGCGCCACTTTTAGATGCCAGTACGTGTACCAGCATCAAGTCGTGCTCCGTGAGTTTCCAAAATTGGGAATAAAGAGTTCTCCGTTGCAAAGTACTCCCGACTCTCATCGGTCCTGACTTGAACCACCTTGTGCCCTGATGACCTCTTTGCTTCTAGTATTGTTTTTCACGAGCTGCCGGTGGATTCACAGGATTCTGCGCAGGGGGTAAAGGACAACATGTTCTAGTAATGTTAGCTGCTGTTGCGCTTGGGCGGACTCAAACTGTAGCAATTAGATACATACCTATACTCTCAGTAAAGCAAATATCGGTGATTGGAAAAGAGGAAATCTACAAGCAAAATCAAGAGAACTTATAGAAAAAAAAGGGAGTGCAACGTCAATCTTGAAATCGTGAAATGGCCGCAACTTGCCAACAGTAGCACTCGCGTTGGTGTAATTAACCTTCCGTTGCCAGGATAACTCTGTTTACCGTTTATTTTTAACACGACCAACCTAGCGACAACCATATTAGCGTCTAAGCAACGAGCACAAGTTACAAATTCAATTAATAATACAAGCAATAGTAGAACGTTAGGGCTAGACATGGTATTTTTTAAGCAAGTTGCGATTTACAAGAATTGGCCTGGGTCTGGGGGTGGGCTTAATTCCCAATTTTCGCTTGAATAGAGCAAGTCCCGTACTTTATATTAAAAGGGAGATAGCTGTGTAAGAAATGTAAAAATGCTACAAGTTCGACAGGATTGATAAGGCTTGCCTACAACTCTACAAGATGGTGGTTGAACTAGCTGGTGGTTGTCGCTGTTATAATCGATGCTTTTTTTTTAAACTGTAACTGATGTAAATACTTCCAGAATGGTAGTGTATCACAAATTGCGTATAAATACTTGACAAGCCATTGGCAATTTGGCAGGTAGCTTTACAGATGTAGTATTTAAATGCTTGTTGCAATCATTCAATTGACCATCATGGTCGAATACCTTAGGTACAGCCAGGTTAATTAGTGGGCACATTCCGCCGGGGCCTCAACAAGTTGGTACTGTACGGAACGCTCGGGTACGCAATTCCGTTTGTCCAATGAAACCTGAGAGGTACCTGCCGGTGCCAGCCTTGCGTCTTTGAATTTGAATTCCTTTCAAAGGCTTTTATTTGGCCAGAGAGCCAGAGACCAAGTTAACGTACTTGCCGTTGACGCGAGTGAAACTGTGCTTACTTAGCAATAGGTGCAGCATGTACGTAATAAATATGGGCAAAAAGACCCCACCGGTTCCGAAGCCCAGCTAACTACGTGGGTCTTGGCCTTAGGAACGTTACCACGTGACCCGGCAGGTTCCTGTCGAAATCACCGACATAAATATTTTACCGGGCGTGTCTCGGTTAGAGACCACGCCCTTCACGTGACGTCCCACTCCTAAAACGACCCCGCAATTTCCGTTGGCCCTGAGCTCCAACCAGGCCCAAACGGCCCACGCACACGCCCAACCGAACGAGCCAACCCAGTAGGCAAGTGAGAGCAGTCATGGGAAGGCAAGTCAGGTCAACCAAGAGCGAGAGCCGGATGGTTGAGACGGAATATCCGAACTCGCCGGCAATTGAGCATTGGGCATGGAGAATTGAGCAGTAAAGAATATTTAGACTAAAGCAAGATGCAACGGATAGCTAGATCTGGGGCTTGCCATGTGTAGTTGCGACCGAGGCGACCGATGTGAGCACAGCGCACGGCCTTGCCTTGCCCGTGGCTTGCCAGTAGATCCACATTCCACGGTGTTTCCACCAATAGCCGACACTCGGAGCAGGCAGGCTGGAAAGAGAGGGCCGGGAAGTGGGCAGGGTAGGGCCGGGTTGGAGTTTTTCGCTAGTTTTTCGCTGCTGAAACCTTGGCTGAGGTTTTGTTTACTATGAGGGGAACAGCCCACTGCCACGGCCGGCGAGTCGCTCCCCCGGAATTATATAAAGTATTTCAATTTTCACTAATTCCACGCTCTTTTTTCTTCTTCTCCTTCTTCTTCTGCATCGTTATACTTTGTATTTCATCAGTCAAAAATGTACAGAACCTCCAGAGCTATTCAAGTGAGTTGTTGTTGTGATTATTGCTACTTTCTCTCTGGCAGTAAACCTAACCGATCCAGTCTACTTTTAACCCCATCCAGAGACGTGGTGTGGCCACCCTCAAGGAGGCCCTCAAGGAAGTCATCCCCGCCAAGCAGGAGCTTTTCAAGAAGGTAAAGTCCGAGTACTCTCAAAAGTCTCTCGGTGAGGTCAAGGTCGAGAACTTGCTCGGTGGTATGCGTGGCCTCAAGGGCATGCTCTGGGAGGGCTCTGTTCTCGACGCCGATGAGGGTATCAGATTCCACGGCAAGACCATTGCCGAGTGCCAGGACATCCTCCCCAAGGCCAAGGAGGGCGGCGAGATGCTCCCCGAAGCCATGCTCTGGCTCTTGCTCACCGGAAAAGTCCCCACTGTCGACGAGACCAGACAGCTCTCTAGACAGCTTGCCGAGAACGGTGACCTCCCCGACTACGCCGTCAAGGTCCTCGACGGTCTTCCCAAGACCCTCCACCCCATGACCCAGTTCGCCATTGCCGTCTCCGTCTTGAACCACGACTCCAAGTTCGCCAAGGCCTACGAGAACGGTATCCACAAGTCCAAGTACTGGGAGACCACCTTTGACGACTCCTTGGACCTTATTGCCAAGTTGCCCCAGATTGCTGCCAAGATCTACCAAAACACCTACCTAGGTGGTGGTGCCCTCCCCGGCAAGATTGACTTGGACAGAGATTGGTCCTACAACTACGCCCTCATGATTGGCAAGGAGCAGGAGACTGGTTTCGTTGACCTTCTCAGACTCTACTTCGCCCTCCACGGTGACCACGAGGGTGGTAACGTCTCTGCCCACGCCACCCACTTGGTCGGTTCCGCTCTTTCCGACCCCTACCTCTCGTACTCTGCTGGTCTTCAGGGTCTTGCCGGTCCTCTCCACGGTCTTGCCGCCCAGGAGGTTTTGCGTTTCATCTTGGACATGCAGAAGAACATCCCCAAGGACTACAGTGACAAGGACGTCACCGACTACCTCTGGAGTGTCCTCAACTCTGGCCGTGTCATTCCCGGTTACGGCCACGCCGTCCTCCGTAAGCCTGACCCCCGTTTCGACGCCCTTGTCAAGTTTGCTAAAGACCGCCCTGAGGTCGCTGCTGACCCCACTGTCCAGCTGGTTCTCAAGAACGCTGACATTGCCCCTGGTGTCTTGACCGAGCACGGAAAGACCAAGAACCCCCACCCCAACGTCGACTCCTCCTCCGGTGTCCTCTTCCACCACTACGGTATCACCGAGACCCTCTACTACACCGTCACCTTTGGTGTTTCCAGATCTCTCGGTCCTCTTCCCCAGCTCATTTGGGACAGAATCTTGGGTCTCCCCATTGAGCGCCCCAAGAGTTTGAGTTTGGAGAAGATCATTGAGACTGCCAAATAAACATCTCAGCACCCTTTCATGTATGATATAAAGACCAATAAAAAGCTGGTCTAGCATTTGCCTTTGAGTCGTTTGTTTAGTAGTAGTTGTATTGTTGTAATCTTCAGGGACCAGCGTAACGTTTTTAGCCGCACGCCCACAGAATAAACCAAGTTGTGATCAATTTGTGGGCTCATGGCTGTATTAGGAAACCGAGCACCACAAGCACAATGTAACGGTTTTTTTCCATGGCAAATATTATTCAGGCACAGCAAGCGAACCTTTCAATGGTAGTTTATATAGTTCAGAAATCACTTCACCAATTCCTGCAACTTTTCCTTTTTGTCAAAGAAGTAAAATGTTCTTTTCGACTGAAATCCTGACCAGCAAGAACAGCGGGTTTTCGACCGCGTGGCTCATGGCCACGCTGGGATCCAAGCCCTTCTCCAACAAGGTCATTAAAAGCGAAATTTTGGCCACGCCCGTCTCAAAAGTTTGCAGCATGATTGAGGAGCCTCCAGGTCCCTTGGCGCTGCGACTGAGCTCGCAGTTGCTCTACGGAGTGTCGCTCATTTACCAGCAGCAAATTACTTACTTGTTGACGGATGTGACTGCCATCAAGACGCGACTCATGCATGACAACATCTTCAAGGCGAATGCTTTCATGGCAATTGATCTTCCGACGCGTGGGAAAGTCCGCAATGAGCTGCCAAACGATCCCGCGTTTTCACTCGACTTTTTCTTGCTCCCGCCACTGCCCCCGACCATTGGAGAAAAAGGGGACGTGTCTGACTTGTCGTCGTTTGCAAGACACCAGGGCACTCAAATGGTGAATGCCAGTTTGGCTGACATTACACTTTCAAATGAAAGCGTTGGGACCTTCTCAGAGGCAAGAGACTTCATGTCTGCCCTTGTCCACAATGACGACATGGAAATGAGCAACGTGGACTTTGGGTTTGGTGAAGACGGTGAGCTCGTTGAAGACGTGAGTTCTGCCACAGTTGGCGATGCCGGTGACACGGCAGTGGATTACAATTACGACTTGCCCGAGTTTGGCGACGAAAACTTTGAACTGGGTATACAAAGGGTTTCCGAGCAGTCTTACCAGTTTGACAGCGAGGGAAACTTGGAAGTGAGTTTGGAAGAGTTGAGAGAGGCTGCCCTAGCTGGCAGGTATGATCCAAACAGCCGCACCCTTTTGCCATTAACCAGACCAACTGCTGGAGCCGCTACTGGCACCTCTGGAGAAACAAGACCAGCCGCTAAACGACCTTGTGGCTATGACTCCAGTATCAATATTGCCATTGAGGACCTGCGCGACTTTCGAGACAACTATACCGACAACATGGCAGCCATCAAGCAGCGCAGAGTTTCGAGAAACCAAAAAAAGCCCGCCGCTTACTCGTTTGACGAGTATGCTAAACTGGCACTGGGAGCACCATTTGCAAATATTTTCAAGCAAAATATTAGTTTGACCTCGACAATAGGGCCCTATGGCGCCGACCGACGGATCCGTGAACTCTCGCCGGACGAGATTGAATTTGGTCGTGAGGGAGAAGGCCAGCTTTCCGACAGACGGTACTCGTCCTCACCTGCTAGTATTCCTTTGTCAGAGCGCATGAGAGGAAGCAGCAGTCCCAATGTGCGGTCGTCCAGATTTCTCCCATCTGACCTGGGTGACATTCCTGAGCTCAGTAGTCATTCGTTTGGGTATGACGACGTGTACAATGAGGATATCACTGAAGGCGATATTGGACTAGGTTTGCCTACTGAGTTTGAAAACGGCGACGAGGGTGAGGATGATAGCGGTGACAAGCCCGGCCGCTTGCCCAAGCGGTTTGACACCACCTCCAAGCTCATGAAATACTACCGCACGGCCATCTCCAAAACCACTGGCCCGGGTGGCCTAGTCAAAGATGGTGACGGGTACCTTGCCTTTAACAGTGTCTTTTCACCGCAAGCACTCAATAGAGCACAAGCCGCAAGTGCATTTTCACAAATCTTGAAACTGGCCACGCTGAACCGCCTGGAGTTGAAGCAGACAATGATGAGCGAGAGCAAGAGTTCCTCCCGCGGGCGGGTATGGATGCGTTTTTGAATTTTGGTCGCCAAGGGAAAGGTGTTGAGCCAGTTCTTTCACAGTTAAATGAGTTTGAATATTAGCGATTTTGCAGAAAAGTATAATGATTATATAGGAGTTGAAATAATATAAAAAGTGGAAGTTGAATTTTGAGTTTAAAAAAATTCAGTTGGTGTACAAATGGAGTAGGGATCCATTTACGCGTTTACGCATTGATTTTCGCGACCCTAGACTCAGGTCCTACAGTAATGACTAGGAAAACAGCTTAATTACAATGCACAGAGATATTTTAAAAGGAACAATCAATAAATATTTTTATTATAATACCATTCGTTACTTCTTTTCTTTTATTATTTTTTTTTTCAATTTTTTTTTGTTCTTGTTTTTCTGTAAAGCGAAAATCGGAGAATAAAGAGGTTGTTGGTTGTAAACGGGTAATAATAGAGAGGAGAGAGCAGGGTTCAGGTAGAGATGTCGTCGTTCGTAAAAACCATCAAAGGGCGAGAAAGTTGGTTTGTTTGAAATTTTTTGATGTCGGAGTAGGGAAAAGGTTCAAGTCGTTGCAAAGGGTGTTGGTTGAAGAAAAGGCCTGTTGGGTTGTGTTGTTTAAGCCTTGGCAGCAGCCTTCTTGACAGCAAATCTCTTCTGCTTCTTGAGAATGAGGACCTGGAAGCGCTCAAAGTCGGTGAGCTCAGCACGTCTCTTGCGCTGGGCAATCTTCTTGGCCCAGGCAGAGGCGGCCCACTTGGCGTCAATCTCAGAGGCCTCCCACTTCTTAGCAACAACAGCGGAGCGCGAGCCACGGGGGAGCTTGGCAATAACGTGAGGGGTCAGCACGACGTGAGCAAGAGCGGCGCCCTGGCGGGAGACACCGGTGGTGGGGCCGTCAATGAGCACGCGCTTGTGGTCAATGATCTCGACAATGCTGGCGAGCTTGCCGGCGTCGGGGCCCTGGTTGACAAGGACAACACGGCCGATCTCGACGTATCTCCAGTTGGCAGTCTTGACGTTAGTTTCAGTCGACATGGTTGGTTGTGTATAAGGTGGGTTTTGCGGGAAGGTTGGTGCAAAAAGTTTGGTGAGAACGCTTGAGAGAGGGAAAAAAAAAAAAGAGTGAAAACTTCACAGGCCTTCGTCCACGATGCGTGGTGAGTTGTTGGAACAATGCCCGGATTGGGCAGGTGAGCCCTAGCCCTCAGTGAATAATTTGCTTTTTGGATTGTCCAAGTCGACCCAAGCTATGCCTTTCACGTGACGTTGTGACTGTTTGAATTGTACGCATTTGGGACTTGTAAACTATCAGGGCAAGGGCTATTAGGGCTTAGCCCTAGCTATTATATTACCAGCGCTTGGTGGGCTTGAAAAAATTAGTTGGCGGCGACTTCTCCTAACAACCACTTTCCTCGCGGACAAGTCGAAAGACGGCAGCACTGTCGTAGACCATGGCAATTGGTAAGTTTTGAAACCGCTTCTCACAATTCACGATGCTTTTTACAATACAACATGATGATATAATTTGCGATTGACGATACGGGTACACCGAGGCATCGCCTGTCTCATTATGGGTACCCGAGGATTTGATATAAAATTATTACGTCTGATTCCTTTCTTTTCTTCTACAACTCTGTTTATGGACCCCTTTTGTTTAAAAGCGACGTTTGACTAACAAGTTTTGAATAGTAGTATAGTGCATCTCTGCTCATTTGGGCAAAGCTGTCGAGTACGTCTAGTGTTTTGATGATGATTTGGGTAAGTTTTTTTCAATTCCTTTATCGAACTGGAACACGATTGGCAAGTTTGCCAAAAAAAAACAGAGGCTTTTATGGAACAAATCAATGATGAAAACCATTATCTGCTACAATTTTTGAGCCTAATGAAAATTCTATAATTATCACCAAGATCTCTGATTTTGATTTTTTCCTACAAGCAACACCTCTTTCTGCACTTGCCGACAGTTTCATGTTCTCGATTGACCATGTCTAGTGTACTAACAAGTTAGAATTTTTTTTTTATTCTCTCTCTTAGTGGAAGTAGTAATAAATAATTTAAATCCAAGGTTCATTAAAACATTCATGCGCTCATTATAATCGTTTACTTGTTTGCCTCTAAAAATCTAACGAGGGGTTTGCCGACCTTGTCTGCAACGTCCGACGCCCACAAAACGTCCAAATGCGAGTAGTTTGGCAGCTCTGTAATTTCAACCTTGCGTAATTTGGTTTCAACTTTTTCAATGCGCGACACTAGTTTGTATGGGTTGACCAGGTCGTCGAGGCCAGGAATAACGAGCAAGAGTGGTGGGAACTGCTCGTTGAACCACGGGTGAGTTTCTAGTTCGTGCCGAAACAGACAACCGCGAGCGGCGAACCCGTCCTTGCCGAGCCACCAAAACATGAGCTCGGCGGAAATGTGCACAGGCGAGAAGAGAAGCTCGCGGTCCCTGTATTGGTTGTCCCATAGCTTGTCATCCCATGAAAATAGATACCGGAATACAATGTATCCTAATGAGCTGTAAATTTTGCAGGGAAGCAGGCTGTGCATGACCATCATGATGGGCATGTATGAGTGGTATCCAAACAGAAGTCGGAAAAGAGGTAACGGCAGGTATCTCATAAACACGAGGAACCATCTCGTTACAAGCGGACCAGTGTAGACGGCGGGAGCAAGTGCCGTAAAGGACGAGATCTTGTCTCCCAGCTCAGGGGCGCGATCCTTTGCCAGAGCCAAGAAGGTCTGAGCGGTGCCCTGAGAATGAGCAACAAGCGCGACTTTTTCAAAGTCTGGCTTGAGCTCCAAGATGCGGTTAATCATGCAAGGGAGATCAAATGTACCCATTTCGCCCAGTCTCCAAGACCACATCTTGATATTGTTGGTGCGGTGGTTTGTGTGCTTTGGCGTAAATCCGCAGCGGTTGTTGCCGAGCCAGACGTCGTAGCCTGCTCTGACAAGCTCAAACGCCAGACTGTCTTTGCCGCTCGTGCAGTAAGCAGCGGATGACTGGAGTAGACCGTGCACAAGAAGAACGGGGTATCGTTTTCGTGACTCTTCCTTGGATTCCCCTGGCACGACAATGTGGTACACTTCTAGATGGAATCCGTCGTCTGTCGCTGCCAACACATCTTCCAAGTCGTACCCTTCTAACTGAACATAGTACCGTAGGTCGAAAACTAGCTTGCTGGGGTCGTCTTTAAATTCCACGTTCAAAAGCGGTTCGTCGTTGTTGTCACTGTCGCTGTTGCGGCGGCGGCGGCGCCAGGGAAAGTTGAAGCAAGACGCTATTGCAAACACAAACAGTACGCCAAGGTAGACCAGGCTGAAAATAAATGAGACTACCGAACAAACAAACACAAACCCGTGGTGCCATAAAGACGAGGGCTCTATAAAATACCCTTCGTCCTCGCTCGACACGGAGCTGATTTGGGCCTCTTTCCGCCAAAGGTGTTCCGAAACAGAGTCTTTTGAAATTGGCTTTGGTTGGGCCAGCATGATGTTGAAATGCTAAAAAGTCTAACGAAGAAGTATAAAGGGTAACTGGTTGAACGTCACGAAGAGAGCATAAATTATTCTGGCGTGTCGCGAGAACACTAGAAGCGTGTTGGATCGCCTGGATTTACTTAGGTCAGAAAGAATGGAGGGAGAAACAGGAAGAAAAAGAGTGCGGTATGGACGTCTATTAAAGTAAAACGAGGAGGCAGTGATGGAACGATGTCGAACTGATTTCCAGTCAAGTTGATTTCATTTCAGCGAGGTTTTAGGTTAAATAAATGTTTTCGAGCCTCGAGTTAATCCGGGGCCAGTTATGGGCGCTATCAACGCATCCCACACACGGTGCGCAGAGATGGGCTATGAGATCATGCCTTGTGTCAAGTTTTCCATGTCAAACACCGCAAACAGGAAACCTCAGACATGCAACCACCCTAATCCGCCCACGCCAGCAACCAAGCAGCATATCCCCCACTGTCGCACTTGAGTTTGCCGCGACCGTCACCAAGGCCCGTGAGATCAATCAATCCATTGCTCGCACTGTTTATCAACGCGCGTTTGGGTCTTCACATGCCAGCCCTGCCGCTTAGTCAGCGGGTAGGGGTTGTGCACGCGCCTCTTTTTTTTTTTTTGAATTTTTTTGTTCTATTTTCTGGAGAATTTAGGCAAAGCACAAAATTAAGCACAAAATGTCTACGCATCTGCCTCAACAACAACAGCAGCGGCAGCGCAACAGCCCAAACACGCTCGAGGAGCTCGAGTCACGAATGGTCTCAGACGCCAACCTCGACAGCCGCGGGTTCCAGGCTGACGGCGTCCAAGGCGAGGCAGGAGAGCACAGCAACGGCGAGGACGCAGAAGAGGAGGACAAGCACAACAATCACGCAAACGCGTCAAGAGGCGGCGATGCCATCGTGCACAGAGTGTCTCTGTCTTACCAGAACAGACTACAACTGCTCAAGCTGTTTATAAACCTACGCCCGCAGTACCTGGACCCCACCGTGTCCAAAACGGATTTCTGGAAACGCGTCAACCATGAAATCAGCCAAATCTTGTCGCAGCCCTTCAAGTCCAGCGTCTACACCATCAAAAGGCTGGTCAAACGGCGCAACATGCAGCTGGCTCACCAGCGACAGCACCCCAATACGCCATTTCGCAACAGCGTTTTAGACGACCTGGTGGACCAAGTGATGGACATCTTTGAAGAAGAGAAGTCCAAAAAACACAAGGCGGTGGAAATCAAAAAGGCAACGACGCTGGAAAAGGAGAACTTGCGCAAGTCCATGCTTGCCAGCAAACTCAATGAGCACACTGCGGCGGCGGCGGAGGATGAGACATCGCCGCACATTTCTGGCTCCGCCTCAGGGCTGCCTATGGACTCCTTTACAAAGTTTTTGGGTGCGGGCGCCCATAAACTCGCTGATACCCCAGACATTACTTCATCTCATATGAATTTACCCCCATCAGGGCCTTTGCTCAGCGACCTGATGGACTCCATCAACCACCTGCAAAACACCGTCGATTCCGATACGCGGTACAAGTCTCTTTCCCTTGAAATCCAGTCCCTGTGCGAGTCGACGTTTGCAGAGCTGCGTAACGTCAACAACAAGCTGGACCTCATATATAGCCTTCTGCGAAACAAGCCCTAACCCACCAATATGATTTTTTTTTTTCCACCTCCCAAACTTTTTTCAGTGGTGATTTTTCACTGGCTGAAATCGTTTTGCAACAGTTACACGCATCAACTTATTTCGTACCTTTTTTCCAAATGCTACGATTCGGATCTGCCGCCAGTCGAGGCTTGAGGACCCAGTCGGGTCTTTTCAAGAGCTCGCCCAACTATGTCCAGTTCAACTCCAACTCGTCTCTTGCGACCTCTTCCTCTTCCTCGCCGTCCGCTTCGTACGACTGGATCTCCAACAACACCGACTTTAACTTTAACAAATCGCGATCTGCCGAAAAGTTTGTCGAGGTTCTTGCCGAGATCAAGACCCGTCTGCGTAGAACAGAGGTTCCCCATGCTGTGCGGCCCTATGTTTTCAGACCCAAGAACGAACTCATCCTGAGAAACATGCACCTTTACGACAAGGAGGGCAACATCCGCAAGCCAGAGACCTGGATCGGACCTCCCAGCAGCAAGCAGTTGATGGGCCTCTTGCGCCGTGTCACTACACAGGAGTCCGCTGCCATTAGCATTGAGATTTTGGACCGCTGCTTGAAGTACTACCCCCAAACCGTGCAGTCCAAGCACTTGGTCGCTTTCGTCCGTGCCTCTGCCTGCGTGGGCAACTTTCACAAGTCTCTTGAGATTATCCAGTCTCCCCAGTACGTCCGCCTTATTGACGCCACAGTTGTTAGGGAGATCATTCGACTATTCGCCATTCGTGCCGTCACCATCAACAAGGACTCTGCTTACAAGGACATGACCAGAATCCTCAACAAGTTCTCAAAGTACCTTTCTGGCGAGCTCGAGAACCACCTCGAGACACAACTGCTCATGGTGTACGGTTTGGCGCCTTTCAAGGACCACTCCTACGTCCAGCCGCACATTGAGGCCGTCAAGCGCCTTCTCCCCACAGCAGAGCCCGTCCCCAGCTCGGACAAGCTCGCCAAACACAAGGGCGCGGGCCACTCCTACATGGACTTTACCTTGGGCCGTCTTGGTCTCAGCACCTTGCCCGCTGAGGTCTCCTCGGGCGTTGACGTTGCCAAGCTCGACTTGCTCATCTCCAACGTGGACGCATTACTGACCGCCAACAAGTCCACTTTCCCGTTAGAACGCTACGTCAAGCAGGCTTCTTTGGGTATCCAGGAGGAGACCGAGAGAGCCCGTGCCAAGGCGCAACCCCCAGCTGTTGAGGAGGAGCCCAAGGCCGAGGAGGAAGCAGAGGCTGAGAAATAGAAACAGAGAAGAAGAAAAATGAGTGTTTGTCATGGACTGAATAGTTAAGTGTAAATAGTTTGAACCAAAATCCAACAAGTCTTTCATGAATTCGTATAGTTTACAGTCAGTACTTGATGTTGCTAACATTTGATTAGACCTCTCGTAATACCAGTACCGACGAATTACCCATCGTGCGACTGACGCCTGTATACACGGAGTAATACAGATTCAGACAGGTGGTCTTTATCGGCCAGTGACTTGTTGCTCTGTAAGTATTAACTACTAAGTTAGTCACTG
>JAJMHN010000096.1:0-78765 GCA_030566025.1 Geotrichum cucujoidarum
AATTTCCACCGCCCAAAGCACTGCTGAGAACGTTACTGTGAACCAGGCTCCCACTGACAGCGAGGAAATCGTCAAGGCTGAGCTATCTACCGAAACTCCACTGCCAGAGACTAAATCAACTACAAGCAACATAACTGGAAACAAAGTCCCCACTGATAGTGAGGAGATTGTCAAGGCTGAGCTCTCTAGCGAGACCCCCGATGTGTCGGCCACGCACCACTCGCAGCAAGAAGACGAATTCTCTTTTGAACAAGAAGAGTTCACCGAGGAGGAGCTGAACGGCTTTTTTGACATGAGCCCCAAAGCCTACGAAGTCAATCTCATTTCGTCCTACAGCCGCGAGATTGAGGTGGTGCAGCAAGAGGTCTTGTCGCCAGAGAACAAGCCCAACGCTTTGGGTATCTACATTGACCAGGTCACCGACCCCCACAACCTCGGCGCCATCCTGCGAAGCGCGCATTTCCTTGGCGCCGACTTTGCTGTTTTGTCCGAGCTCAATTGCGCAAAGCTGTCGCCCGTGGCGGCCAAGAGCGCGGCGGGTGCCATTGACTGCATGCAGATCTACTCGTGCGACGCGCCCTTGAAGCTTTTTGAAAAGAGCGCCGCTGCCGGATGGAACATTATCGCGTCGGTGCCGCCAGATGTCCACGTGCCCAACACTGAGCGCGTCAACTACCGCGAGCTGCCTGTGCTTGGTGCCGCCAGCCAGCCTGGTGGCGGGCCCTGCCTGCTTGCTGTGGGCAGCGAGAGCGAGGGTCTGCGCAAGTCGCTGCTACAGCGGTGCACACACGTCGTGAGCATCCCCAAGGGCATTGACACCTCTGCCGCCGACGGCGACGTGGTCGAGTCGCTCAACGTCAGCGTCGCCACGGCCCTGCTAATTTCCAACTTCATGTTCAACTAAACCAGACACTTTCTTTAACTTTTTGTATATAACCAAATGTATTCAACAACTTCCACCAGCAAAATGCGGGCCCTGTCGGCCATTCGGAGCTTTTGGATTAGTTTTGGCCTTGCGTGCCTGCCGAGCACCCGATTTGTCAGCGCTGACCCGGGGGCGCGTCGCCGAGGCAGAACGGCCTGGAAGGATCCATGCTGTCGTCGACTCGTCGGTGTCGTCGACTCGTCGGTGTTCATGGCGGTGAGCCGAGCGCAACCCAGCAAGCAGCTCGGCCGCGGGAACAAAGGCCTGGGCGGCGAACCCGTGGCCTGGTGATTGCGGGCCTGGCGGAAGTGCATGAAAGTGCCCGGTTTCTGTGCCTTCCCCAACTAAAAAAAAAGTCAACGCCAAATTTCTCCAGAAACTTTTTCCATAAAACCTCCTCGGAGCTCTGAAAATTGGACTTTCTCTCCTGCCAGCAACTCCAGACCAGCTCTTCTGTCAGGCACTCCATTTTTGTACGCCTCTCTTTCTGCCCGTATTTGCTGTCGTGCGCTCCTGCTCCCGTCCCGCCAGAACCCAGACTCACAGCCGTCTTCGCCAGATCAGCCTGCCGCCAAGTTCTCAACCACACCTCCCCAGCCCCCAGCACGCGACGCCATTCCCAACCAATCTGCCCGAGTGCCGCCTCCTCCCTCTCCTCCTCTTTCCGTCTCCTCCACCGCCTCCTGCTCAGAAGACACCCCCGACGCCGCCATGCCCGCCTCGCCGTCCCTGCACAGCGCCACAGCGCACGGTTCATCAGCCACACTGACGTCCGTCTCCCAACACCGGCTACCACCAATAGCGTCAGCGACAACAGCGTCATCGGCAGCGTCATCGGCAGCGTCATCGGCAGCGTCATCGGCAGCGTCATCGGCACCAACACTTCCAACGGCCCACCCGGCAACAAAAAAGACCAAGTCAGCATCAGCTATTCACAGCCCAGCCCTCAGCAGAACAGCGTCGCAAACAGACATCACAGCTGCAACAATCCCGGGCCTGGCGCAGTTCGACCTGCACTTCCCACGGCCCAACGCTATCCAGATCAATGTCGAAGGTGCGTTCATTGTGGACGAAGACGAGGTCGACGGCCGACAAACTCCACCTGGCACTCGCGACATTGCCCTGCCATGCCACACTGACGAAATCTCCCACATTGCCGTCGATATTGGAGGCTCCCTTGCCAAGATTGTCTACTTTACCAAGAACGCAAACAGCCCTGGTGGCCGTTTGAATTTCACAAAGTTTGAGACCGACAAGCTCGACGACTACCTAGAGTTCATGCGCGGGCTTGTCAGCAACTCCAACAACCCGGGCAAGAAAAACCTCAACATCATGGCTACCGGCGGCGGCAGCTACAAGTTCTACGACCAAATGCAGAGCCGGCTCAATGTGAAGGTCACCAAAGAAGACGAGATGAGTTGTTTAATTGCAGGCCTCGACTTTTTCATTACAGAAATCCCAGAAGAGGTTTTCTCCTATAGTGAAGCCGACCCCATGCGATTTGCAGAGGCAGGCCCAAACATTTACCCCTACCTCCTTGTCAACATTGGCTCGGGCGTCAGCATGATCAAGGTCCTCGGCCCCCAAAAGTTTGAACGTATCGGCGGCTCAAGTTTAGGCGGCGGTACGCTGTGGGGTTTGCTGAGTCTGCTGACCGACGCCCAGAGCTACGACGACATGCTCGAAATGGCCGCCATGGGCGACAACACCAAGGTTGACATGCTTGTGGGCGACATTTACGGCGGCGAGTACTCGCGCATCGGGCTCAAGTCCTCGACCATTGCCAGTAGTTTCGGCAAGGTCTTTAAAGAAGTCCGTGGCGGCAAACCCGCCCAACAAGCTCCGTCATCGTCGGCACCGCCATCACCGGGTCCAGAGTCAGTAGGCGAACCGCCGTCACTAGACGACAGCGACGACTCTGACCCCGCCAACCCCTTCTCCTTCTCTGCCTCGGACATCTCGCGCTCCCTGCTCTACGCCATCTCCAACAACATTGGCCAGATCGCCTACCTCCAGGCCCGCTACCACAACCTCGACAAAATCTACTTTGGCGGCTCCTACATCTGCGGCCACCCCATCACCATGCACACCCTCTCCTACGCCATCCGCTTCTGGTCGCAGGGCGAAAAGACGGCGTACTTTCTGCGCCATGAGGGATACCTGGGCGCGGTCGGGGCGTTCCTCAAGCACCAGCACCAAGGGTGGGGTCGCCGCAACAGCGCGAGCTCGCGGACGGCGTCGCGCGTGGCTAGCCTCGAGAACCTGCGAGACAAGTTTTCGACCATGGAGACCAAGGGTTGAAAAGACCGAGCTCTCTCAATTTCGTGATGTGTATCTGAATTTTTTTTTTTTTTTATTTTTTTTTTTTATTATTCTTTTGCATAGGTATTTGACAAATCATGAAACAAGTCACGATATGTCTTTTGTATAATAATGGATGTTTGCCCACAAAAAACCTTCAATGCTATTTATCTATCTATAGTAGTTGTTTTTTTAAAGCGTTATGTTTGGTAGCTCGTTAGACAAAACGCTAAGAGTCCGGGGATGGAATCGTTTGAACGCCATTGTTAAAACCTAGGAACGCAAACAATCTACGTTTTAAATATAGGCAGTGACGTTCGCGAGCCCACTATTTTAAGCCATGTAACAAAGAGTGCCGCAGAAAGCGGTATATTGCTAATTTCAAATATAAGCGTTGTGCCAAGTGTCAAAACCATATCCAGTTTCGCATCTTGCGCCTCAAGTGGGGCATGTAAGTCTGGCTGGTACGAGTTGCTGTAAGTATCAATAACCATTGGGACTAATTTGTAAATCAATAGCTTAATAAATTTTAGTAGCAGTTTGTTTTGGATTGAAAGAGCTAGAAAATGTGACAAAAATATTTTTTTTGTAATTACACACTGATAATTGCATCCTGCTAACTTAGGTTTTGTAAAAACAAAAAAGATTTTGACTTCAGAAATTGGCCTTGCTAGCTCAATCGGTAGAGCGTGAGACTCTTATGATAACTAGTTATCTCAAGGTTGGGGGTTCGAGCCCCCCGTAGGGCTTTCTTTTTTGCTACTCGAATACTTACCATGACATGGGCAGCTTGTTTTTGTATATTACCGCTAAGCTTTAATACAAATGAATGATATTTGGTTGCGTTTGTGTTTTGCAAAAGGGCATCAAGGTTTAACAGGCATGTCCATATTATTCGAGACGAATATTGCCCTCGACTAGTGTTGAACTCGGCCAACTCCAATCACCTTTTCTAAGCATATTTAAATCTAAAAACCAATATATTAACATCGATATATAACGTACCCAATAATAAAATAAAAAATGAAGAATAAAATAGAGAAAGCTAGCACCATGTAGCTTTTAAATTAGCAGAATAAAGATGTCGTAAAAAATAATAGAACCCAGGAACCCAAAGTTGCTTCATCCATGGCTGACGCTGCTCAATGGCAAAAGTCAGGTCATGTCGGCAACGTGAATAAATTTTTGTTGTTGAGATGTGAAAAATGTTGTAACCTAAAAAACCCGCTCACCTTTGTCGTGAATAAAAAAAAAAAAAAAAAGAAGTTGTTTGTTTTTTGTTCTTTTTTGTCGTTTTAGTTGTTGTAGGTACCCCAGAATGGAATGAGGATGGCCATGTTTGATGGTGGTTCTTCTCTGGGGATGGAGGAGATTGTGTAGAGGTACGAGTGCTCGTCGTAGTTGGTGATCTCACCGCGGCCAATCTTGGTGATGTTGAGGCTCGACGCAAACGAGAGCTGCCACGAGGTGCCAATGGGGTTGTTGGTGATGGTGGATGCAATGAGGATACCTTGGAAGTTGGTGCTGTTAAGCTGCTCGACCGAGATCTTGAGTGTGTACATGTCTGCGGTCAGAGCGTTGTTTGAGGGCGTCTTTCCGGCAAATGAAAAATCGTCAAACTCATCATTGCTGCTCTTGGTTGATGGGCTGCTGTTGCTGTCACGCTTCTCGTGGGTGTAGGCACCGCAAGCACTGTCAGAGCGGGTCGAAGAACCAGCCCAGTCGCAGTACACAATGGGGCCACTCTCCTTGCAAACAGTACCAACGGAGCAAGGTCGGACAGACCAGACACCAGCAACACACTTGGCATAACCGTTCAGAGTGCACTTGAAGTCGCCCTCGGTAGAGCAAGCGCCGCCATCGACGGGGCAGGTGCTTTCATCCACAGAGACAGAGTCAGCGGCAGCGGTGGTAGTCTTTCCTCCCTCGGCACCATGCTTGTGTTTCACAGTGGCGTCGGCATTGTTCTCGCTCGAGTGAGAGTGGCCGCGCGTCTTGACGGCAAAAGTAGAAGCGGCAGGGAACACAACGGTCGAGTCACCCTTGAGGGAAGGCTCAGCAACACCGGTAACAGCAGGCAAAGAAGCATCAGCTTGGGCAGAGGTGATATCGGCAAGGTAGTCAAACTCTTCCTTGTCCAAAACCAGGGCGTCAGAAAGAACAGCATCTGCAGAAAATGGGGTTAGTAAAGAACTAGGGTCGTGAGGTTTTGTATACATACCTTGACCACGCTTGGCCAAAAGTTTGGCAACGTTGGTTGCAGCGACCTTGACAAAGGTGCCGGTAGGAGCATCAGGGGCTTGTGTCGAGTAGCCGTAGATAAAGCCGCCATCGGTATCAAGACTGCTAATGATCGTGAAACCAATAACACTCCAGTCTCCAGTCGAGGTGGTAGCCGGTGCAGAAGTGGTAGCAGGGGCAGGAGCAGAACTGGAAGTGACAGGCTTGGCAGCAGGTGTAGAGTCGACAAAGACGGTTGACTTGGCCACGGTGTGGCTTGTCGAGCTCACGATGACAGTGGAGGTGTCGGTCTCAGCAGCAATGTCGTCGGCGGGAGAAGTGGTATCTGCAGCCTTGGAAGTGGAAGGAGCTGCGCTGGAAGCATGGGTATCTTTGGCAGAGGTAGTCGAGGGGGTGGGGGTAGGAGTGACAGTCTTGCCATCGGGGTTTACCACGACAGTGACAACAACTTCGGGGGATGAAGGAGTAGAAGACTTGGCTGCAGAAGAGGAAACAGGCGATGAGGCAGCGGCGGAAGAAGTAGCTGCGGCATTGTCCTTTACGGCGGAAGAAGAAGCAGGCGAAGAGGCTGCGGCAGAAGAAGAAGCTGCGGCAGAAGAAGAAGCTGCGGCATTATCATTCACGGCACTTGAAGAAACAGGCGACGAGGAAGTAGTAGCAGCAGCTGAGCTTGATCCAGCAACACTGATAGTAGAGGTGATCTGGCCAGACAAGGTACTGGTGACATCAACAAACTGGGTGCTGTAAACAGTGCTCGTGGACTCGGTATCAGGCTCAGAGTCAGAAGTGGTTTGGGCAGCAGGAGCAGAAGTAGTAGCAGCAACGCTGGACGAGGGAACAGCAGCGGCGCTAGACGAGGGAGAGGTGTTGGAGTCACTGGAACTGCCGCCGGAGCTACCGCTGGAGCCCGTAAGACCCTTCTTCGAACCAGCAGCAAAATTAAGGTTTGTGGATGGATCCACGTTGGCCCAAGCTTGCGACGCGTCCCACATCATGATACCACCAAAAGAAGTGTACTTGTCCTGAAGATAGTTTGCGGCCTCGACGACTGTTCCAATCTCAGCGTAGCCGGAACCGGCGGCGCTTTGCGAGGCAGGAACACCGAGATAGATCTTTGCGCTGGGGTTGGGAGAAGAAGCAACGAGAGTGTCCCAGGCACCGTAGTTGAAGTTGGAGTCGGCATTACCGCTCTGCCAGGCCTGCATGCCGCAGTAGTTGTTGTAGAACTGGACAAAGATAAAGTCAATCTTTGACTCGGTGATGGCACCGTTCACGTAGTAGTCGGGGCAGACGCACTGGGGGGCAGCAGAAACATAGTAGTCCTTGGAACTGTCGGTAGCATAAAGCTCGCGGAGCTTGGTGGAAAACGCAGCGTAGCCGTCGGCCGAACCACCCTCAATATCGAGATCAAAACCGTCAATCTTGGCGTCGCCAAAGGGCCGGGTGTCACTGGTACCGCCGCCAAACATGTCCCAAACGGTCTGGGCAAACTCTTGAGCCTGCGAGTCAGAAGTAAAGCCGTACGAACCAGAAGCACCACCCATGGATAGGAGAATGACCTTGCCTTTGCTTTGGCAGGTCTTGATATCCTCGGCCATGGTGGGGCATTGTAGCAGAGCAGTGCCGTCAAAGACAGTTCCGTCATTGCAAGAAGCAGCAAAATTGACCTCCGGTGCATTACCAGGACCAAAGAAGATGTGCATAAATGAGAGGAGGATGATGTCTGCCGAGTCGTCACAGTAGTCGGCTAGCCGCGACTGGGTGTCGGTGCCACCGGCTGAGTTCTGGCCCCAGTAGACGGCCACATTGGTGTTTGCCGATGCCGAGAAGGCGAGCGCTGAGCCTGCGAGGGCGGCCAGCGTAGATAGAATCGATAATTTCATTTAACTCGGAATGCGTGCTGTGGGTTTGTTGAATGTGTATGTATGTTGGCGACTATGGGCAATTGAGACGGGACGCCATGCGGTTATAAAGCAAACGGGTTTGTCGACGAACGAAACACTGGCCGGTTTCAAAGGGGACGGTGAGCGGTGGAAATGGACAATAATTCTTGCAAATGAAACCGGGCATGGTCATGAATATATACTGATCCGGGGCCTCAGTATCGACGAGCCATCGTTACTTTTTTCTCTGCTCTGCCCAGCGAGCTTTGTCTGGGCGGTGGATGAGTAGGCGCGGGCTTGTTTGGCCGACGCGAGCTCGCCGCTGGAATTATTCGCTGCGCTCTCCTTGTCCATCTCTCGCGCAGAAGTAGTAGGGTCCATGTGGCCACACGCGGGCAATGCACCTGAGCGACCGGCAATCGCCAGCAAATCTTTTTGTCTGCCCGCCGCAGAAATAAAAAAAGAAAACCCCGGATCGCGAAGGCCTGTTTGGCGGGCGTCAGAGGCTGCTGTTTCCGGCTTTTGTGACGCTTTTTCGGTGCCTTGGAACAAGCTTTAAACGAGAAGGCTGGTCCCACCCAAGCACCACAAATCCAATTGCCGTGCGGCTTTTGCCCAAACAGAAAATTATTTTGCCATGGCCGCTGCAGAATCTGGCAGACCAGAGCCAGCGCGCGCGTTTTCCTATTATTTTCTATTCTGTTTTATATTTTTGCATCTTTTATTTTATGTGAAGAGCTCGGGTTTTGAAACGGCCAGACCCAGGCTGGTTAGAGTTGGGTGCGTTAAGCGGTTACCCTTGGGCACGTCCGCGCGGGTGGAGCTTTCTACGCGCGAAGGTTTGCTGGCGATGGAGCTGTCAAACCACAAGGACACAAACATGATTGCAATTGCTCGCGCAAGGACAAGGCCAGAGTTTTGCTTGGCGTTGTAGCTTTCTAGACGCGTAGTGCGTTGACCAGCCTTTGGCCGGGCGAACTCAGGCGTTACTCAGGCCAACCACAGAGAAGATTCATGTAATTGGCGCGCACCAATACAGCTTGAATTCAGAGCAGGCGTAGGTATTTCCATAGTTTTCAGCTGAATAGAAAAGTCTCCAACCGGCGTTGGGTTCTTGTGGGACTCTCTCCTGTCTTGTCCTAGGCCTGCTACTATTGCCCGAGCTTAGCACGCGCACGGACCGAACGCGACCTTTACGTGCACTACCCTTGGTATTTTTTATAACTAATTACTTGAAGTCTACCACAATAAAGCTATGGCGCTCTATGTACATACAATTGACTCGCCAAAAAAATAACGCGTAGTGGCTCTAGGTGAACGCTATCAAGGTCTCGGCAAAACGCTGTCAAGGACACAGAAACATTATGCACTCTGTACCTTCGACCGACCACCTCATGCAAGACGGCTACTCGCTGTCCAGTAAGTATTTTCTTGTCCTTTCTGCCATTCCTATCGTTGAGGGTTTTTTTTTTTTTTTTTTTTTTTTTTTTTTTCAGGAGTAAATATTTGTTTGTTGATCGAACTTTGTCAACCATGTGCATAACCCAACCTCTCCAATTTCTGCACGAGCCAATTACAATTTGTGTCCACACAACGGCAACAACTCATCAACGACGAACAACCTCCGCCTCCCGTCGCTTTCTTTGGGGCTTCAAGGATTCAGCTACGCAGTGACGTGATCATAGGCGGTGTTTGTAAAATATCTTGACAAGTCCATCACTATTACATTGGCTATCTATAGTAAACATCGCGGGTACCTTGCCCATCTTTTAGTTTTGTACAATGTGGTCAGGGTCTTGGCTAGTAAGAATGAGCTCCAAAGTCTTAATCACGTTCTTGCTGATTGACCTTCCTCCCGCCTGTGAGACAGTCCTTAGAGACTCCAGATTGCCTCGACCGCTGGGCCGGTCAAACTCGCTCGCCAGCTTCATCATGTTGCCGTAAGCGTTTCCAATCGTGTTGGCAATGTTGGCGCTGACAAACTTGACTTGCTGTAGAGACTTGACAGTCACGTCAAGCGGGCCGTTTCCAGTGCGCACAAAACCAATATCTGCGGTGCTAGACTCGGCCATCGAGTTGTCTCTTGTTTTGTACCACTTGACACTCAGGTCCCTGAACAAGACAATAAGCCACTCCAAAGTATCGTCATTATCTTTGGTATGAACCACCTTCCAGTTCTTTTTGAATTGCAAGTCAAGAAGCATATTTTCCAGCACCGTAGGGTCAGTCACTGGTTGGTCTGCATCATCTCCATCCTCTGTCGACTCCCGTTCACGCTGTCGGGCCTGCTGCTTGCGCCGATGCAAAGTCGACGCTGAGACCTGGTGGCCCATGAGCTCTCGAACTCGAGACGCTACTTTCTGGCTGCGCTCGTTGGCTAGTTTGCGGATCAGCTGAGCGTGGCCCTGAATGACGCAGGTAATTTCTTCCGTTCCGGCTCTGAACGTGTCTTGGGCGATCTCGCTCAAGAAATCATTGACATTGAGCAGCGACATGTCAAGTAAGCGAAAGTGAACGCCCACACTTTCGACGAACGGCTGGTCGATCGGCACAAACAAAGCCCGCTCGACGTCATACCTCGTGGTGACTCGTCTCTTGAGCTTGATCACTGTGCTGGCAATATTACTGAGTCGTTTGCTTGTCGTGCCCTGCTGAGTAGACAGGATCGGTTCTGCCAATGCGTCGACTTCATGTTTGACTTTGTGAAACTCCAGGAGACTTATAAGCTCCAGACCCAATTTTGACTTTGCAAAGTCCGGCTCCAGCGTTAAAATCAATTCGCTCAGTGCCTTGTCTTTGTGTAAGCTGAGGCGTCTATTGGCGTCGTTTAGAGCCCGTAATGCCTCTGCCTTTTTCTTTTCCTCGGCCTTTTCAATTGCTTTTTCGATACGTCGACGCGTAGCCGCAATCTCGCGCTCTTGACGTTTTGTCAGCTTCTTTTGACCTTCTGGCAGCGTCGCCTGGAAGTCCTTGGTGACCTTGTTGCTGCTTTTGGAGACTTTACGGTTCTTGCTTTGTACCATCCTGTCCAGTTCCTTTTCAAACTCTAACTCAAAGTCATCAGATGAACCATGCAGAGTCTGAGACTGTGTCTCTTGTGAGTCATCCCATGCTTTTTTCCGTGACGCAGAAGCTTGGTCGGTGTTGCCGCCGCAAGTTGCCGCAATACGAGTGCTAAACACCTCAATGTCTTCGTCTTCAGAGTCAATAAGCACAGGCTCCTGAACCGTTTTAGCCGAGGCCGAGGGTGCTGGAAACTCCATGCCTGATTGGAATATGGGTGAAGACAAGGGTAAGGGTTGAAATCGAGAGGCTGGTTTGGGTGGTGGGGTCCTTGAGCCTTGAAGGTGATCCAGCTCTTCTTCATAAGCACTCGTCGTTGGCTTGCTGCTTTCGTCTATATATATAGGACTGCTCGAAGAAAAGGTAAATTGTGTTGTTGTTGTTGTGGTTGTTTTGCTAGGAAGAGTCTTGCTGCGCATGGCTTTACCCAGTGGGCTGTCTAGACCTGTCACTGTTGGTGCACGAGTGGGAGTAGATAGTAAGTGAGAAGTCCGTGAGAAAGGGTTCAATTTTGTCGATGAGAATGCTGGAGTGTTGTCTGCTGTGCGTACAAATAAGGGACTGCTGCTGTCCTTGGTAGCAGTATTGTCGAACGGTTTCTTGGTAGGTCCTTTTGGAGTCAAGTCTTCTGGTTCTGGCGATTTTTCACTCTCCAAGACTTCACACACGTCGAAAAACTGGTCTTCTGAGTATACAATGCTATGGGATTCACTGACCGGCTTGTTGAAGTTGGAGAACGAAGAAGGCGGGTCCATGTAGTTAGGGAGATCGTCGTCACTGAGCACCTCCGCTTCTTTGCTCACGGGCAACATTGGGCTTGAAGGCACTGCATTCCGAGATGCTTGTACTGTCCGTGCTTGTGTAGTAGTGGATACATGGCTTGGCTTGTTCACCGGCGAGGAGGAAGTAAACAAACCAGACATTGGCCGAGGTTTTGATATCTCCGTAGGGCCTGTCCCAAGAGAGCTTATGAGAATAACATCGCTCGTGTCTTGATCCGGACTGGAATGTCGAGAGGTCACCGGCGACCCTGGCGGTGACGAGTCAGGTAGTATAATTACACTCCTACAACAACGTTAGTTCGTGCCTCCCATAGTATATCTAAAATCAAGCCGAGGTATACATACGAGTCGTGCACATCGAACTCTCGAGTTTGCTGCCTATTTGTGCTGGGGAAATGGGGTGGACTGTCCTCCAATATTTCTATCACGTCGTCGTCGTCATCCATTGGTGTGCTGGTATTTCAGAAGTGTCATGAACCCATGGGTGGCATGTAAATACAGTACATATCTTGTTGTCTGGTAAGAAACTCTCCGCAATGATGATGCGTACCGTAGGTAAGAATGGAACAAGGCTTGTAGCGTCGGTTGCAGCTTGATTGTTGACAAGAGATCGTATAGTTCGCAGAGCTGTCCAAAAAATGTATTACACGTTTATTATGTAATTACAAATAACGCGTCGCGTTGACCAAATTAGTAAGGTAATATAGACGCGAACACCGTTTAGCAATAAAGAAGCGTCCCATGTGCGTACAGACATTACTTTCTCCAAGAAATAAAAGGAAGTAGAAATGCCCACGATATTCTACGTAATGGTTCAAGCATTGCTTTAGTCACTCAAGCGTATAACTACACATTGGCTGCCTTATCTTCGTATACTAATCAAAGCTTGCGCGTAAACCGCCTGTTCGCAACGTTTCGACCGCCGCCCAAACTTGCTGCCTTGAAAAATCAGCGACCCACGCATGACTACCAACGAATCTTGTCAGTGCGATGGAGTTGGGTATGATGGATTTGGGCAGAGAGCATTAAGTTGCAAAAATACGGGGTACTTGTAGTTGGAAATGAGGAGGTTGCATTTGTGCACTGACTAGTTCTTTGCAAACAATTATAGAACATTGGATAGAAGGAAGCAGAACGGCGGCAACATGAACGATGGGGGAGTAAGCTTAACTTCAGTGCCTTTTCTCGGCAGAATAGTTTCTCGAGTATTAAGTTTCTTTCTTGAAACTAAAAGTTCTACGCGCTTTGGTCTGATTCAACTTGGGGCTTGGCTGATAAATAGTGCTAACTTGCACTAGTTAATTAATTTATTATCGCGGAATTGGTTTAGGCTTTTTGCGTGAACCAGTAAGTAAATATTTTTATAATAAACCAGCTAATAACTTCTCTATGGTGCTGATAAATGGTTGTAAAATTCTAATTTTTAACAGTGTGGGTTCTTGATAAGTTGCAAGTATGGGCTTATTAAAGTTGCTACTGCAACTTTGCTCCTGAACTAAGCTTCCAGGCCAGGAAAATGGCACCACTAATTAATATAAAAATTAATAACACCATTAAACTGCCATTTATTCTATTAAATAATATTTTTTTTCTGTGTTAAATATAATTTTTTTTTTCTTGTACTGCGTGCGTTGGGTATGGGCAAACAGCTCCACCAAAACGCGCGCCTTGAATGGTTCCTCCTGATGCCACTCGCGAACGGGACGAAAAGATTAAGCAAGTTGAACAGAACGAGGGAAGGTTTGGTGGTTTGATGGGTCTCTTCAACTGCGATGAGAAAAGCCTTAGAGATGGCTTCAAGCCTAAAGGTCATCTATAATTAGAAAGAAGCATCCTTGGACGGGTTGCAAAGAGCTCTCACCAGTTGTTGATGAGAATCAAATGCCCACTCAGTGACTCAGAATCGTATTCGTGAATATTACTGCTATTTCCGGGGGAGCCCTTACTTCTGTTTGGCCCTGAACCACAGAATTCAGTGTCTTACTTGAATTGCAACAAGACATGCACTCGGGTTGTGCGCTTGCATAGGAAGCAAAGCATTTCCCTGACAAACAACGAACTGCTAAGCGCTGAAATCCAGCACCAAGCATCTCGTCGTCTCTAGACCAGAGATGGGAGCTACTGAAAGCAGACCTTCTTTGCAAGCAGACCGACTACCACCTCCCCAGCTAAATATAGCATCAAATCATCGTCGTACCTCACAAAAGTTGTCTCTCATTGAAGGTTTCGTGCTGAAATAATAAATTTCAAAGCACAAACCCCTTGCTTGCTTGCAAGGCATCTCTTCAACTTACAACTTTAGCAAAGAAAACGTTTGGTAACTAAAAGATCCGGCCAACATTGTAACTGAAAAAGCCAACCAACTAGTTTACTAGCAATGCTATCCACCGCAGGTCCACCCAAATCCCCAGCAGTACCTTCTTCTTTCTCTATTGTTGCCAAGAGCTCTTTGGATATTTTTACCTCAGGTCGTCCAGGCACGCTTGTTCGCTAGAGATGATGGACTGCCATAAATAGCAATCCCCCCCAGAAACGGCACTGGCTCCACCAGTATCCCGCGGAAAGCGTCCACAACTTTGCTAAGGAACCAAGTCCAAACCCGCCCGCAAGAAAGCCCGCCGATGAGCTGTTCTGCTGCCATTTAAGCGAGCACTTTTGAAAAAAAAATCTTAGCACTGGTATATAGGTGTATACGAAGTTAACAATCATTGATGAAGCAAAACGACTGCTAGATGCTTGCATTTCTCTCTCTCTCTTGTTAAACAGTGCGGGGAGCCAAAGCAAAGCACTTTCAAGCGCTGAGGTTGCACGGTCATTGACTTGACCCAAAGTCTTTCAGCAATGCTCATTGCTGTTTGACCTTTGTCGGAGCGTGCGCCGGTTCAAAAAGCTCGCTTAACTCCATCTGCCGGGGTGATGAGGTCTTTGCTTGTTTCTCTGGCTGTTCCCCCCACAGACCAAATCCTCGAAATTTAAAGTTGTTGCTGCACGTGTTAGGTGCATAACCATTCAAAAAACATGAAAAAAGCCTAGGCAAAAATGAATTGAGTTTCCAGCTTCGATGCAGCTTAGTTACGGCGGCTTTAGTTTAAAATCCAGGCAAGGTTGAACTCAGTTGAGATTGTTCTCAAACAAGCGCGGAAAGCCCTTGGCCGTCCATTTCCATCCTCCACTTTCTAGCGAGGTTAGCCTGTATCGCGCCAAAGTACCCAATGTCCGAGATGCGCCGGAAATAATCAGTAAAAGCAAACTTTTTTTCCCTCTCCAGAACAACTTTACAATCATGCATGAGAGTAGTCTCTATACCTCGCTGCTTAACTTTATTGAGGGCCTTGTTGGGCATCTCGAGTTGCCTTCAAAATTTGTTCGAAAGCAGCTTAGTTCTTCTGCAACGCTTCACGTGTTGACCGGTAGCAGCAGTGCACTTTCCCTTTCCGACATTTCTCAATTGGCCCAAAAGGAAGCCACTCTAATCCATATTCAGGCTGGTTTTTACTGCTCTTATCCGAAAGCGCGATGCGGTGTGGCTTCTTGCAAAGACGCCCGAGTTTATAAATCAATAAAAAGGTTTCAAGACCGATTTTTATATCCAAGTCAAAATTCTGACTTGAACTGGCAAACTTTTTTATAATCCAAACTTGATTTCTTTTTAATAACATCTTTTAACTTACACTAATGGATGAGTAGTAATGATTGTGAGATTTGATAATATAGGACATAGCAAACCAGAAGCAGAACTCGAATGTCGAATTGGCCAACAGTTTTGGTCCATGTCCATGCCGAAAACATACATGAACAAACCAGTTGAACTTGTCTGTGCAGCGCGCTGACTTGACCTTGCAGTTAAATAATAATTGCCAAAAGGTCTTGGGTTGCTCAGCTTATCAAAGAGCCCGAGGTCTTTCATTGCTTGCCCTATTCTTGTCGGAGATGCCATTTAAAGTTTTGAATCCATACCCACACCAGCTCATCGCCATAGGTCACGTGATACTAACACTTAATTTTAGTTTTGTGGGTCACGTGTTTGCGCGACTTGAGTTGCTTGTTCAACTACACTGGCAAAACAACGAGCCTCGGACTTTTGACGCATGGAAGATAATCGACCTTTTATCGAACAAGGTACAAAAGTGGAGGGGTAGCAAAGAATTGTAGAACAGCGTCTGGGGCGGGTGGAAATTGATCATGGCAGGTTTTTGCAATCATGTAGAACAAGGCACAGACAACCACGAACAAGAAACAAGAACAAGAAACGCGGGATCTACGATTTCGACAAGACAAGAAAACGCGAGCAAAGAGCACAAACAATCGGTCATTGTTTAGACGTCAAGTCAGGGCAGCAGTGATTATTCGAATGCTCTTGTTTGTTTGATTGATTGTTGTTGTTTCTGTGTGCAGGCAAGCCGTTGGGGATAATCCAGATCGCGGGTGGCTGGTCGAGGCAACGCGTTTTGTTTCGACAACGTTCAAGGTACAGCAGCAGCGGGCTGCCCATGTGCACACACATGTTCATGGGTGTGGGTTACATGATGACGACGCTGAGACCGCCGGACGTATTGCCCATGTGAAATGCTGCGTTTCCACAAACCTGGGCTGTTGACCTCTAGTACGAGCCCTTGCTGGATTCTCGGGGTCTACAAATTGATCAATGGGTCTACAACTACGGAGAATATGCCGCCTGCTGTTCGTATCAAGACACGGCGGATGGTCTGGTCTAAAAAGCCAATGTGAATCAGCGCAGCACGCCGGCCGCCGCCGACTGGAACAAGCAGCAGCGGCAGCGTGTTCAAGGCCAAGTTGTTGTCAACTTGTTGATGGGCAGCCAGGCCGAGAAGGACTGAACCTTGCATGCAAGGTGAGACAGGCGCACCCGGGCACAAGCACGTATTGCTTTCGCTTCCCAAGCAGCGACCACCTGTTTTTGCCGGCCGGAATCTAATTGATTCTCACAAGGCGTGGTTTGCTTGTGCTTGTGCTTGTGCTTGTGCTTGTGCTTGTGCTTGCTGGTCGTTTCAACCACTTGGTTATATCTCGATCGCTCCAGATCGCAACCCCAACACCTTTAAACAACAGAAAACAAGGCCGTGCCTTGTTGTTGCTCAGTGACGACTTGTCCGCTGTGCCCAGCAGATTTCGATTTCGACATCGAGTAGAAACAAGGTTACAGAGTAAAAATTTTAATTCACGTGGTTGGTGTCTGGAGTGGAACTGACAGCCGCCATCGTCCTCATTGCTAGCGCCGAGTGGACCCGTTGCACATGGGTAGACTACAACAACACACCAAGAGCAAGCGTGTTGGGGACATGACACAGACTGACTGTGCGTGCTGGTTGGTGGTTGTTTTGCGGCCGGGAAACGCTGGAAACTCGTGGACGGGCACGGAGCAGCCAGGCTGTTTCGGAGGCCTCAGACATGGGCAGTAATAGAACCGTTTCCTAGAACTTGGGCATTCAAGTCCAGGCCAGAGAAACGCAGGAAACGCAGGAAACGCGAAATACACAGGAAACGCAGAAAGAATGGTACCCCCACGGTACCGCACGCGCAAAAAGCAACGTGAGACAACTTTAAATAGGGCCAAAGTTTAATTTTGCGTTTTTTGCGTTTTTTGTGTTTTTTGGGCTTTTTCTCGCCGGTGGAGCTGTCCACGCTGCGAGTGCCTTCTCGCCGACATGGCGACTCTATTCAAGATACTGGATATGGGATACTAGTGCGAGTTCGTGCGCTAGTCCAGCTCCAGTGCCAGTGCCGGTGCTAGTCCTCTGGTGTACGATTAAAAATAGCCACCGAGCTAACTAGCCGAATGGCCCTGCTCTCTGGGCAAAAAGCAATTCCCGTGAGCTTGAAGCCAAAACAGCCCGGCCATTTCAATTTTCACTTCCTTCTCAAACATTTTTTTATTTATTTTTTTTTATTTATTTTTTTTTATTTATTTTTTTTTTTATATTTTTTTATTTTTTTTTATTTCATGCTCTGATCTCGCAAGAAACCCTCCTCCTGCTTTTTGTGCCTGCTCTAAGGCGGTTTCGGGTCCCCTTGTATATATATCCAATTCCCTTCGCCCTTTCTGCTCGCTCTGAAATTTTACCCTTCTCTTACCACCGTACCTTTCAACTCTCTACTACAACACTTTTGGACTGTACGCACCATGTCCTTGAAACAACAAGACGCTCTCGTCGCCCCGCAGGCCGTGTCCTCCTCGGCGCTCTCCCCCAAGTCGTCCAAAGTCTCCAAGACCGCCCACCAGCCACCAAGCTACTCCTCGGGTTCATCATCGCCCTCCTCCAACACAACCACTACTCCCTCCACAAACAAGCGCCGTCCGCGCACCTCCCACATTTGGAACTACTCCACCATTAACCCCGAGGACGGCATCACCCTCAACCGGGACGGCCAGGAGGTCTGGGTCTGCAGCATGTGCAAGGACAAGAAGACCACCTACCTGCTCTCTGGCGGCACCGCCGCCCCCATTCGCCATCTCCTGCGCGTCCACAAGATTGAGCCCACCATTTCTTCGGGCTCGGGTCTAGGCGGCCCCCGCAGAAAGGGCCATGGCAAGCACAGATCAGAGAGCAGCATAACGCTATCTGCCCACGCAAACGCGTCGCTGTACAAGGGCGAGCTGCTGCACCCTGGCCTGCTGCCCCCCGGGTCCGTCGCCATGCCCATGATGCCCATGCACCACGGTTACATGCAGCAGCAGCAGCCTCACCATGCGTTCCTCGACGAGCAGCACGCCGCTGTCGCTGCTGCCGCCGCAGGGTTCATGTTCCCAGGCTACCAGCAGCACCACCACCACCCCCAGTTCAACATGCCCCCTACCCCCATGGCAGACTTTATGGGCCAGCAGCAGCAGCAGGCCTACGCCTTCCCCGTCCAGATGCAAATGATGCCCATGCCAAGCCCTCCGCTGGCCCAGCACCCGACTCCCCCTACAAGCAGCGCCTCTACCGCTGCGACGACGAGTCCTAGTACCAGTCCAGAGAGCCCTGCTGTCGCTGCTGCTGCAGCTGCGGCGGTTGCGGCGGCGGCGGCGGCGGCGACTGGTGGTCCCATGCTGGGTGCGCAGCAGGGAGAATACCCCGTGACGCCCGTCAGCGCCGGCGTCAGCGCCAGCAACTCCTGCGACGAGGCCTCCTCCAGTACCGGCTCTTCCCCTGCCGCCGCCGCCAGCCCCACCGAGCCCTCAAGCACCGACTCCACCACTGCCTCGTCGAGCAGCGAAAAAGCGGGCAAGGCGACGGCCCCTGCCATCAACACGGACCTGGCCACGAGCTCCATGATGGAACTCGTCCTGCAGTACGATATCCCCGCGACTTTGCTCGAGTCTGAGTCGTTCAAGAGCTTTTGCCACGCCCTCAACCCCAAAGCCGGCGAGCACCTCTTACCCTTGCTCAAGTCCACTGTCGCTGCGAGCACTGCTTCTGCCGGTGCCCCGCCCACGTCGTTCTCGAACTACACTTACCATAGTGCTGCCAGCACTGCTGCTGTCCCGTCGTCAGAGGCTTGGTCCGCGGTCGAAACTGATTCGCTGCGGAACATGATTGCCTCGACGACAGCGGCTGGTGGGCCGGTGGTGGTCCCGCAGGCCACGGAGCTGATGGTCGACTCGTTTGGACCCGCTGATGACATGTTCTGGTGAGATGCCTACATACACCAAGGCTTGCAGGCCTGTCAGCCTTGCACAAAAAAAAAAATATTCTGGTGGTTGGTTCCCCGGACCCCCAGCCATCTCTCATGATCAACGCACCTTTTTTTTTTTTTTTTTTTTTTTTTTTTTTTTTTTTTTTTTTTTTTTTCATTCTTTCGTTTTGGGAGTTCTACATTTTCTTTTTTTTCACGTTTCTACATTTGCCTGGGTTTCTACATTTTTTGTTACTTCTTTTTGCTTTCTTTCACGATTTTCTTTTTTTTAATGACAATTTACAAACACATTCTCACTGCAATTCTTCTTTCTACGCTCACTCGCTATTCATGAATAAGTAAACAAGAGAAACATGCCAGGCTTCAAGGCCGTTTTGGCCGTTATTTCAAGTATATACAAAAAAATAGATCAATGATTTTCAATACCAAGTTCGTCTTTTTTTTTTCTTTTTTTTTTTTTTTGCAATTCGCTTTTGAATTTCAATCAAGCGACTGTAAGACCTTTCAAGTGCAACTGAGCAATTGCAATCATGATAGCAACATTGATGACTTTGCGCAGGTACTTCAGCTGACGTGTTGTTGTGGCTTCTCGCCAGTTGTCGAACAAGCTCTCAAGAGAAACCGACCGGCCTTTATACTTACTCTCGTCCATTGATCCAAGATGTCGACCGTGCACGGCGGTGATATCAGTTGTACCGTCATGCCCGTCCAACGGTGAAGTTTGCACCAAGCCAACTGCCCCAAGTGCCGTAGTCAACTCTAGAAAACCACAAACGCGAGCCCGGGGGCTTGTTGGTGCAGTTGCCGGTGTAAACGGTGTCCTTGCCCGGATTTAGGCCGTTTATTGAGGTGGCTGGACTAGGGTCACCGGTGTGCAAATTCTAGTTGTGTAGGAAGTGCTGGACAGTGGAAACGGGCTTGATTGTACTAACTGTCGGGCACGAGTGGAGGGCCAAGGGAACTAGCACCAACATGTTTGCGCGAACGGGCAAGCCTCGACTTAGTAGCATAACTTTCTCTTGTAGAAAGACTTGCACGGATTTTGTTGCAACTCCATAAAGTCCCCAAGCCCTTCTCTCTTCAGAATGACTCTCTCCTTTGCTTGCTTCGTTCCTTGCCTGCATGTCTCGAATATGGGACCATAGCTTCCGACCCCCCAACAAGCTTGCTCTGTACTCTGTAGCAATCAATTGATCCAAGCGGTTAATCAATATACATCGTTTATTATTTCCAACAAGCTCAAATGCGTATCTGTTTCGAAATTCCACCCTATATTGTCCGGCCGCGTCCTTGAACTTAGGTATATGTTCTAGTCATGCAGTTACTCGCGTTTTTGTGAGACCCGAGCTGGAGCTAAACTTCGCGCACAGAACGCGCATTGGGCGCCCCGAATGCTACAAACGCGCATTCCCATTCGCCGCCCGGCCCACGTCCGTGCACTGCGTTTGGCGAGAGACGACGACAAGAGGAACAAAGAGGTTCCAGGTGCTTTCTGTAACAGACAATGGGCGAGCTTGACTGAAACTTTGGCCGACAACGCGTTTGCCAGGCTTCGCTTGCTTGGCTCTGGGGTAGTCATACACTAGAACGGACAACTGGATCTAATTATAAGCCTAGCAACCAATGAACTGTCATATCAGAAGATCAGGCCTTATAAATCTAGCTCACGCGCTAATAACAGCTCCCCCTGCACTCGACCCAGGAAGTGTGGGTTTTATGCAGGTCCCTGAAATTTTCACTCGCCGCCTACAGGAACTAGAAATAGTAACCAGCTGATTACACTGATATTGCCATGTACTCTGGCGGAAACAGGCAACATCCTGATTCAAGTATAAAATCAGGCCAATCCCTCATCTCCATCTTGCTCAGATGCAAGGGACAAGGCCCCAGTTTTACCCAAATCGGAAAATCAGTCAGCTATTACAACTTGTTGAAAAGCAAGTTCAACAAGCGTTTACAAGAAACTAAGTAGTTACCTATAAGGTTTAATAAAGGACAAATAACTTGATATAGAAGCTAGCTATGTGTGGTTTGCAGGGTTTCTGTGAAACGGCTTGAACCTTTTCTTTTGTGCGCACTGTGACAATGCAGTTGGCAAAAACAGTGCAAACCCATTTTCTTGTCCAACCTGGATAATAAATTTTACACAAAATTAATCAAATATGAGATAAAAACCTATTAAATATTACGTGCGTGTTGCAAGCTTATATCTAACTAGTCTCAATTAACAGTTATTAAACTAGTATATTAAAATAAATAATATCGTACTCTATAAGTTATTATGTGGATATTATAAACTTGCGCTAGACATTTGAAAAGCAATTGACCTGCGTCAATAGACCTGCATCAAAGCAGGAACAGTAGGAACAATTTGTATTGCATCTACTTGCCTTATGTAGTTTTGGAGCTCTTAAACAGAGGACTGGAATACAATGTAGTAACTTTAACGTGTTTGATTTTCAATTATTAAATTACTTCTTTTTTTTTGTTTAAACACAAGTTAATTACACAGTTTATCATGTTTGCCTCTGCTTTTTTTTTAAAAAATTTTGGGCGCACAAGGCTAGTTTGTATTGCCTTCTAAATATCGGTGGCTCCAAATTTTGAGGAAGTCAAAAGCTATTTAAACAAGCAAACTATAAAGTGCTTATTCAAAAAATTAAATTTATTGGGAGACTAATTAATAAATTATTTCCCATATCGAGCATAATGATTGGTAATTATTAAAGCGACATTGAATAAATTAACTTGAACAGAGTATACAACGTAGACTATAAACTTTTGTGCGTATAATGCTTTGAGATTTCTTGGTTATGAAGGTTATTGGAGTCTGTTTGCAACTTGGTTATTTAGTTCAATACTGATTCAGGTTAAATACGAAATGCATTTTCAACAGCTAGCAGCCAGATGACTGAAGTTTGTTGTAAACTCAAAAATGATCTTATTTTTCCAACGTTTAAAAAATTTGCCAAACGATGTAGTAATTAAAAATCAATTACATGTATCCTTATCAAAAATTAGTGCCTTTCATCTTGTACATTTTGCAATTTCGAAAAGGCATCATTTGGGAGTGTGGCCGAGCGGTCTAAGGCGCTAGCTTCAGGTGCTAGTCTCGAAAGAGGCGTGGGTTCGAACCCCACCGCTCTCATTGATTTTTTTATACCTGTCGATCAAGGTGTAGCTAGTTGGAGCTTGCTGGAGATACTAGGAATACAGCGAGCTCTGGATTACTTTTTTCCTTGGATCTACTTGCGGTGAAACTCGAGTAAAGTTGAACTACCAACAAGGGGTGGGACTATGGGATCCTGTTCACGCCCACCGGGCTCGGGAACGTCTCTCATCGGCGTCTGAGCTGCGCCTCCACTGCTTCACCAATTTTTATCCTCGCGTCAATCTCAGATCAAATCGCGGGCCCGGCGTCTGCAATTTCCGGGCCTTGCCAAAGGTTTGCAAATAGCTCACGTGATCTACGGACAACGGGGGAACGAGGCTCCCGGAACCGAAATTAAGGTTATCGGGCCCGCGAGGACGGCGTTAACCTGCGGGATCAACGGTGCCAGCCGTCCTGGGTCCTTTTGATTCCTAGTAACTTCCTTACGCCTGAGTCAAGCCGCGCTCGCAAGTATATCTAGAGAGACCACGCCGTTGTTATTTGTATTTCTTGCGCACTACATCAATCTACTAACGAATCTCATCTCATCAATGGCTACAACGGCAACTGTTACTCCCACTACGATGGCTTCTTCTTCTCAAGAAAGCCTAGCCAAGACCAAAACCAAAACCAAAACCAGGGAGGTCAACGATGGCAGCATCCCATTCAAAGAAGCATGGTCTCAGTGGCGGCACAGTCCCAATCAAAAGGACGCCGAGCAAGCCGTGTTCTCGCATCTCAACATTGTGAAGAGCCCACGCCCGGGCGTCAAGACGGCTCTTTCAAACGTCACGATCCAAATGCCAAAGACCATTGTCAAGTCTAGAAAGCCAGTTTACCTCCATCAGTTCTCTGTCGAGCCTGAAAGTCACGATCCGACCTCAAACAACAACCTGGTTATTATGCATGGATACGCGGCTGGTATGGGCTTTTTTTTCAAGAACTTTGACGGCCTACACGAAGGGCTCCCAGACTGGAACATTTACTCTCTTGACTGGCTTGGATTCGGTTTATCTGCGCGCCCCAAGTTTTCTGTGAGTACCTCCAGCCTCTCTGAGCTTGTGGACCCAACGAAGGAAATGGACTTGGAAAATGACAAGAACCCGGTCAAAGTGGCACGAGAAACAGAGGACTGGTTTGTGGAGAGCTTGGAGGCATGGCGGAAAGTCAAGAACATTGAAAAGTTCACACTCATGGGACATTCATTAGGAGGCTATCTATCCTCTGTCTACGCCTTCAGGTACCCGGAGCGTGTTCAGAAACTGATTCTCATTTCCCCTGTTGGAGTCGAGCGCGGCTACAACGAATCGCTAAACGACAGGTCTTTCCTATCGGTTTTCAAATCCAACAAAAAGGCCTCAGCACATCCGCCAGCCGAAGAGGAAGTTCTTGGAGTAGACGAAGAAATGACCGATGACGCCAAAGCCGCTGCTGAGGTCAAATCCGAGTTCAAACGGAGCCAGGACTTGAATAAGCTGCTTATTTATTTATGGAACCATCACATTTCGCCCTTTTTCATTCTCCGAGGTGTTGGTCCTTTGGGTCCCAAGTTCATGTCCAGGTGGTCTCATTTACGGTTCAAACAGTTTGACGAGCAGGAGCGCACTGACATGCACATTTACTGCTACAAGACGTTTTTGGCCAGTCCCTCAGGCGAGTACGGCCTGACGCGGTTACTGGCCCCCATTGCTCTTGCACGCATGCCGCTGATTGACCGCGTCGTGTCACAGCTCAAGTGTCCCAGTGTGTGGATCTACGGAGACCGGGACTGGATGGACAGCATGGCCGGAGTGAATACAGTCAGCAGATTGAACAAAACGGGCAACCCGGCACAAAAGGCAAACTTTCATATTGTCAAGGACGCCGGACACCATGTTTACCTCGACAATTACACTGATTTCAACAAGCTGGTCCTTGGTTACATTGGCAAAGAGGCTTAACTTATGCATTTAATTACGGTTTAATAGATTTTATTTTACATTACGACAGAACATGTCATTAATGAACGAAAGTAGCATATATTAACACCAGAACGAACGTAGCAAAACTATAAGCAACAAGAATAATGAAAAATGGGGTATCATGAAAAAAAAGGAATGAAAAATGGATATCGGTATGAAGATAAATTGAAAGAAATGAAATTAAAAGTATTGCTCATGCAATTCCCACGCTCCGGACCCAGTAGTCGCTGGCTCCCATGCTTTCACGCCGCTTCTTGTAGAGCCTGCTCAACAGAAGTCCAGCTTCGTGTCGTGCCTTTTCCACCTGGCCCAGCGCCTCCTCAATCTCAGTCTCAACATGCAACTGTGCCTTGTCACTTTTGCCTGCTTTTTTCCTAGACTCGCGCGACTGGTCCAGCTCGTGTTGTAGCTCTTTCATTTGGTTTGAGTAGCTGTTGTAAGTTTTCTGCATGCTCTCAATTTTTTGCAAAGCAGAGTCTGTCTCCAAATTGAAGGACTTGCCGGTGGCGATAGACGTATTGACATTGGACGGCAGTCGCACGTGCTTGTGTGCGCTGTAAGGCGGTGTTTTCGGCGAGTCGTTGCTCATGATGCTGCTTGTACCGCTGTGTCCGTCGGTATCGGACAGCGTGCCTTGTGCATCTTTTTCTTCGGGGAAAAATTCAAGCAGCGGACTTTTCCACTCGGCTGAGGTTTCTGTTGCAGAGAGATGGAGTTGTGGGAACGGAACTACTGGCTTTCGATGAGGAGATGGGCGGGTGTGTGTGCTTTCTGGAGTGGTTTCGACGGACGCATTATATTGGCTCGTTGGACTGTCCTGTTTCTCTTTCTTTAGCTTCTTCAATGAAAACAATTTTGAGAATCCCTTTTTCGTAGGAGTTTGGACACTTTCAGACATTGTGAAATCTGGGCCTGGCTGAGTGGGAAATATCTTGCTCAATGATCTCGACAGGCGCTTGTGATGGCCATTGGGCTTTCTTGTTGATGTGTTTGCTTGCTGGTCGGAAACTTGATCAATTCTTTCAGAGGCAGAATTGAGTGTCAGCGATGGTGTTTGTGCGCACGAGTGAGAGGTGTCCAAAAGAGAAGCGGAAATGGATTCAACAGAAGGATTGCTCGATGTTTTATAACTCTGTGACATGGGCATGTCTGGGGATGACGAAAAATTGCCATGTCTAGGAATTAGGTTTCCAATGTTACATGTTGATTGAGAATGTCTATCTGTTGGCTTGACGTCGCTATATTTAACAGAAGCAGGCTCAGAAACAGCGTTGGCCATTTTGTTACCGCGTAGCTGCGATAGTTTCCTCCGCAGTATCTTGCCTTTGTGGGCCAAACCTGTGTTGCTGCGGTCCATCTGGTCTTGAAACAAGACGTGGGATTTCTTGGCCGGGGTGTGCCTTGTGCGGGTAGTAGTAGTATCGAAATAGCTGCCCCCACTTGCTGTTTCAGAACCGACAGGAGAAGACGAAAATACTGGATGCGGCAGAAGGCTTAGGCTGATGCTGGATTTGGTTGTCTTCGAATCGTCTGATATTGTGCTGCCTTGTTTTCTTAAAATACTTTCTGGAGCCATAACGTCGTCCGAGTGCTCCAGGTTGTCTGGACCAAATTCCATATTGTTGCAAGCCGATAGGTCTGTGCTAGGCCTAGATCCCTGCAATTCATGCAAAAATGGGGGTCTAGAGTCTTCTTCTTCCGGGCTTGAGACTTAATTAGATCGATGCTCTTGCTAAGCATGATTGTAGTGCAAAATACTCACCAAATCGAAAATATGTCCGTCATGTCTTCTTCTTCTAATGGGCATGAAGTATAATGCTGGCGATGGAAGGGGAACTTCATGTCAACAGGAGAATCAACCGATTTTTGCACCAGACAAAACGCGGCCCCCACGGATTGGAGTTTAAGCGGATACAACGGTGAATTGGAATCTGATGCAATCATGGCAATTGTTAGATTTTTTTTAGAGGGTTTTGTAGCTTGAAATGTCCATCGTTTGCAAATGGAGGAAGGGAACCTGGTTATAAACGTTTTTTTTTTTTTTCTTCCATACAACTCGTACCAAAATCGATACAGCAACGGTCTGTTACTGCATTCTTTGGGGTCGGAAATAGTTCATTTTTCTCGAGTCGTTTCTCGTGCGTGTGAAACATGAAAGCGTTTTTTTTTTACTCTTTATTTAAGTTTAGTCACGCTTGGGATGCATGCAGCTGAAGCGCTCTCGCTGATGAATAAAGTTGGTAACAGATTCATGCAGACGGGTTTATAAGGGCATTGCGCCAGAAAATACCCAAAGGAAACCGCGGGCTCTAGAGAATTTGTAAGAGAGGTGGAATACAGTTCAGGCCGAGTTTGGGCAGCTGTACAAATCGACTGCGTCATGGAAACATTTAGAGCCCCAAGTTTAATGCCCATGAGTTTCACCGACGATTCGCGCAGTATCAACTATTGACTATGTCAGAGATCCAACATATAATTACACGCAATATTGATGAATCTGTTACTGTTCGTAATTACTTACATCAATGTTCTTCAAAGAGGTTCTGCGAAAGTGCCCTGAACATGGCTTAATTCGGATATTAATAAAACATTTCTCGTAACAACTACACTTATTTACCTTCATCACAATTAATTACAAGTACAGAAAACATATTTTTGGTTTAATGTTGAAAAGAAAAACCTCAAGTGCATACAATATAATTAGTTCACGATAGGACATTCATGGATTTCGTCCTGTTAAGCTGATCCTTGTTGTTCACCATTTGGCTTCACAAGCGTTATTGAACACAGCACAATATTTTAGAGCAAAAGGGGGGTTTCCGTGATCATAACTAAAGAAGATGATATTTTCTTAGCCAGGAGGTGTAAATTCACACGGCCAGCTGGGGGGAGCTGAGTTTGAAAGTTAATCGTGGATGACTTGTACAAACGTTCAAGACCGCTCCTGCCCACATCAAGCTATCTGTTTTCGAGAAGACGCTTCAAGTACCCATCTGAAATGACCAGAAAAGAAATGAATCAGTCTGGTGAGGTAGTTATTGCCAAAATTAAGAGAATTTTAGGTCTCTGAATCTTGCCATCACCAACAAGTTATTCATAGCTTCCGTCCCACTCATTCTGCTACCCCAGTCCATTTGTCCTCTTTGATAAATTAACTTAGAAGTACTTACAAGCAGCAGCAACTTAAAGCCAAATTAAGATCATTATTAGAGTTTTGGTTCTTGTTCGGAAATTTTATTCCTTGGCTCCCAAAATTTTTCTTTTCCTCCTTCCATACATCAATTGAAGAGTTACCAAATCGCCGATATCTAGTGCACATCATTTCATTTACCCCGTTCCAAGCATTAAATGAAGCGATTCGGCTTGAACAACCTTATCCACAAAAAGTCCCGGACCGCTTTAGCATCTCATCCGTCAGCAGCTGTGCCCGAGGATGCGCACGTAACGCCCACGGTGTCCGACGCGTCTTCCGAGCATTCCTTTCAAAGCTCACTCTTTGACCAGACGAATCAGCACGACCCTCTGTCGGCAAGCTCGTCCATAAACAGCAACCAGCACGACCAGAATAGTGCCGCCCAACCCGAAAATGTACCCTTGAGCCGAAGACCGTCTTTTGAGTCGAGTGTCGACACCTTGATACTGGAGGACACTGCCTCCACTGTCAACACACTACTTCCAGGAGCAGGCTCAAGTTCTCAAGGCCGCTCAGCAGGCGCTCACTCACAGTTTTACTCCGGAAATTCCAGACGACTACCAATATACGCCACCCGTTTCCGGTCAGGATGTCAAGTATATGAGTCCGATGTTGCTGCCAAAGTTTCCCGGAGTCTAGTGAGGCAGCGCAAGAACAAGAAAACCGCCACATCCAGTTCCAACGGTGCTAGTAGTGCAAGTCAGCCCCCCTCACACGAAATCCCCATCCCTCCGACCCTATCATGCCAAACAGCTCTATCATACAATCCTTTCTCTTCAAAGAAGACGCCCTTCATGACTATCAACCGAATCGGAAAGACGTTGCGTAATTCTGATTTGGGGAACCCGCCAAAAACATTACTTGCCGACACTTATGTACAGAGTCAAACTGAACTAGGCCTTGCACAGGAATTGCATACAAACATCACTGAAGAGTCTCCTGAGAGCAAGCCGTTCTGCCAAGTGTGGCAAACAGTTCTTTCCAACGACCAAATCAAGTACGTGCTGGAATTCGACAACGACTTGGACTACGCGCAATCGACCATCACTCTCATCAACGACGGAAGGCGCCGCGTCACTTACACCTCCTATGATGGTATACGCATGCAATGGAACGGCACTACTGGTATTGGATCGCCGTTTGGCAGCGGCTATTTCGAGCTTCGCTTTTGCGAGCCAGATCAGCCAGCATTGCCGCCGCGCCAAGACAGCCGCCGACCGCCTGTGGCCGTGTACCACAACGTTGGCGTGAAAACTCTGGCCGCTACAAGAAAAGTCGGTGACTTCATCATCTGGGAACCTGGCTTTGAATTTGCCGATGTGATTGTGGCCATGGGAATGGTATTGCGAGAACAAGAGCAGCGAAAAGAAATCGAAGGCCATCGTGTTGCCATGAATAAGATTGCTAATTTCTAATACTTTTTTTTTTTTTTTTTTCTTGGCTAAAAGTTCTGGCGTTTCGTTCTCATTTCTGTTTATTTATTAAATTATTATACTCATTTCATTAAAATCCTCGAGATAGTTTGTTAGATATTTTACTTCAATCCCCATTTCGATACAATAAATAAAAGCGCACTAACAGACAAGCTTCACGAGAAGAAACCCGTGACATTACGCTGCTTCAGTAATCGCTTCTTGCGCATTTCAATCAGACGTCTATGCTTGTTGAGCATATTGATGACTTCAGGCTGGCCGTTAGGCTGCTGCTCCTCAAACTTGAGTAGCGCTTCGAGGCCCTCTGATGCCTCTTTCCAGGAAACCTTGCGCACGGGCTCGTCTTCTTCGTCAGTTTCGGCGTCTCTGTCAGCAATGAATTGAGACGCAATTTGCTCAAGAATGTCATCGTTGCAGTCTACAACGTCTTCTTCCTCGGGAGTCAAAAACAATTTAAAAGGCATTGAGTGTTCAGATGCAAATCTGCCTGCAAGTAGTTGCACTTCCTCAATAAGAGATGCGAGCGTCTCGCCGTCTTCGCCAATGATGACGTTTTGTCCCGGAGTGTTTTGGTTCACAACGCTCATGGCATTGCTTAAGTTCATGTCGCTCGCACCGTTGCCTTGTCCAAGAGAGTCGGGATTGAGCAGCATTTGATGCGAATTGGCATTGTGCTGTTGTTGCGATCCAGTTTGTGGGAATTGCGCCATGTGGTTTTGTTCCAGACCGGGGTACCCAACCTGGTGTTGCGTAGATAGGGAAAGCTGCCCGTCTTGTTGGTCGCCAGAGGCAATGTGTGACACGCTACGCGTTAAAGGTGCAGGAGAATCTTGGTTACTCTCGTCAATATCATCAGTGCTACCAGAGCCAATGGCGTTTTGGGTCACTGGCTTGAAGACCTCAGACTTTTTGAAAGCATGTTGAATAACCTCTGGTCGAATATCATGGATCCAAGCTCCAGTCAGCCATCGGAGCGCACGAAGGACATTCATCTTCTTCATAGGATCCTGGAAAAGCTCGTAATGGAAAATTGAAAACTGGAGTAAGCTTCGACGATAAAGCGTCTTCAATGTTTGTGTGATACCGTGCTCGTATGGATTATACTTGCCGGTCGTCACGGAAGGCAACCATTGAACGGTAGTGTTTTGAAACCCCTTTGTGGCTCTGATATTTGCGACAGCAGTCAAATGTGGGTTAAAGCGGTCAAGCAAGAGCAGAACCTTACGTCCTTCCATGCGTGAATCAAACCACTGCAACCACTCCTCCATGATGGACGTTGTCATCCAAGCAATACCATTGTGCTTCCACTCGAAATCAAGAGCCTTCACGGCAACATTTGCGTTCTGGAAAGCCAAGGGAAATTTTGAGTAGCCAACTACCCAAAGCGGTAGACGCTCTTCGCCAGTCGCGTTGCAACAGAGAGTAGCTGTAATTCGGGCCTTGTAACGCTTGATACCACGAACCTCCTCAATCTCTGGCGGTTTGCTTGGAATCATTTTCCACAGCAACGCAATCTCGTCAAGGCAAAACACATCCTTGGGCTCATAGTTCTTGGTCACTTCGTGAATCATGGCAACACTTTGTGTGAGTCCACTCTCACTATGCGAGCCCAAAAGCTTGATAGAATGGCGCTTCTTGAACCCGTCTAACCAGCCATTGGAAAATTCTGGTTGTGCAATATTGGCGTACTCTGGAATTCGAACCCACAGTTGGGCCGCGACGCGTTTCAAAGCCTCACCTGTAATGGGAACATTTTCCTGCTCTTTTCTCTGAACCCATTCAAAGAGAGCGGTATCAAGAAGAGGATATTTGATTGGGCGCTGCTTCTTCTTACCGTCGGCACGAGAAACAAGACTGTCGAGGTGCTTGTATTTCTGAGAGAGAATGCTTGATACCGTAGACTGGGGTAATTTTACCTGGTACTTGTCCTGGAACCACTGAATGAGTTCTCTCTGAGAAGGGCGTACGGGGGAGCTGGAGTAGTACTCTCTGAGAGCCTTCTTCTCCGCGAGCGTGATACTGTGCCGTAATGCGGGAGCCATTGTTGCAAGTGTCGAGCAAAACCTTCAGCTTCACTACTGGAAACGCGAAAAATAATCCGGTATGGTAAAGGGGTACCGTGTTGTGATATTGTTATAAATTGATGAATATACAGAGGAGCAAAGGAAATCGCAATAAAGCAGCTGATTATGGTTGGTTGGGACCAGAGCTAGTGCCCAGATATTCCGCAAGCGTATATTTGGGACCAGTTTAATTACTTCTGCGCATAGAAATCGTGAACATGGCAGGAAATAGTGATATCCAACTCGCGATTAAAATTCCAAACAAGCGAGGGCATCAATACAACAAGAACAAGCGGAAGGAAGACGGCGAGCTGAAACCCACGGACCAGGTGTGGAATCTCGGGAAACTCTGCTCAAATGCAAGAATGGAGCTCGCAAAATCATTCGTTCAAAGTGACACGGTCTAAACGCCGCGGAATCGACTGTGATGACACAAGGCTTTCGGCGTGCATTGAGTTAGAGTCTTGGACGTCTTTTGCCCGATCCCTGGCAAAACCCGGTACTGTAATTGCTGTCTTATGTCTTCAAGACCCAGAAAGCGCTTCTCAAGTCGCACCACAAAACGCGTCGTCCATATTGTCGCGCAAGACTTTGAGACAATCAGGATGCCTACTAAAACTTGTGTAGAAGCGGGCCGTAAGTATAACCCCTGCGTGACTTCTTCGTGGCATGGTTGTTGAAGCTCCTCCGCGTTGCGTTGAGAAATACCGAGACAGTGTGCGGCTGATTTTAAATCACGTGACTATAATAATTTACTTGTATCATGCTTAGTCATCAAGATGCAGCGATTTTTGACGATCACCATCTTGAGAACCAGCGCAAGGGTACACAACTATGGTGGAAGAGACAACTGGCAAGCGGACGGGAAAAAAATGAAATTAATGACGACTGAAAGATTCGAAATTCCGCCTATTAACTAGACCGCGATATTCAATCATGCACTGATGATCTCCTGAACACGGCGCCTTAGACCAACTCGGCCAAGTCGTCATTTATTAGTTAGATATCTAGCATTTGCGTCCAACCGTAACTAACCAGACAAATTTTATGTATAAAAATGGTCTGTAAGCGCCGAGTAGTTGGAAATTTGAGTATATTTTTGTAATTGCTCTCTAGCAGATGGTGCACTAGAACTACTAGATCAATCACGGGTGAGCAAATTGGTCTCAGGAACGAGGCAAAGTGTCTCATTACATTGAATATGGTTTTCATAGCTTGCTTTCGGGCCACTGCTAGCTTTACAAACAATATTGAGGCAATAATATAGAAAATAATCAAGTTACTGTCTTGGTTTAATAGAATACAATTGAATTTGGCCTAAAAAAAAAAAAATCTATATAAAACCCAGAAATAAATATATGAACAAAAGAAAAATAAAAACTATACATGAAGAGAGGAGCTAAGACTCCATGGGCAAAAAAAAAATATTTGATAACTGATAGTCCTTGTGAATAAATAACCCAAAAATGTAGAAAAGGAAAAGCGACTGACACGTTCAGTTCACTTTAAAATGCTGTTGTAGAGATGTTGGAGATGGTGGTGCTGTTGAACGCACTGAAAGAGACACTAAAAGTGTTTGATGCCACGGGGGGAGTGGTAGTGTGTGAGTCGAGCAGGCCCTTCAAGCTTGCAGGCAACGTAGAAGTCACATGAACAGATGAAGAGGCTCGCGTAGACGTCTTGAACGTTGTAGAAAACGCACTAGAAATTGAAGCTGAGCTAACAGAGACAGGCCTACTCAACTGGGTTGAAGGTGTGCTAGTGTTGGCAGCAGCAGCGGTGGTTGTGATGTCTTGGAGAGTGTCAAAGCCTGTTGCTGTGTTTGCCAACAGAAGAGTCTTGAATGTAGAAGCAGTATGAGAGCTGCTTGCTGTAGTATTTTCTGAAGACGCGTTACCAGTGTTTAGCAACGTGCTGCTAGGAATTGCGGTAGGGAAAATGGACACGCTGGGAACAAGTGAGCTAGAAATATTCAAGCTCAAAGTCAATGCTGTTGATGAAGACAAACCAACCGAGGTAGTAGTTGCATTTTGTGAAACTGCAGCAGCTTGATCAGGGGTCACTGACGGACTAGCAGTAGGCACGATAGACGATGTGTTGGACAGTAAAGACTCTGCTCTCAACGCAGCACGGGTGGAACTTGCAAAAGATGAAGTGGTTGTGTTGAGGCTTGTTGGCAATGCTGAAGTCAAATGACTGGAAGTAAGCAATGCTGAAGAAGAGTTAGACGCCAATAGGAAAGGCTCAGCTCGGAATCCGCTCGTTGTAGCTGGAGTAGAAATAGGGATGGAAGTATTGGCACCAGTTGTTGTCGGGCTCAGTGTGCTAGTGTGGTTTTGGATTCTTCCAGAAGCTGAGTAGGTCAACACAGTAATTTCCTGAGGGCTAGATGTTGTAGTAGCATTTAGCGCAGAGGTTGAGTAATTAGAAAAGTTGTTTCCTCGAGCCTCACTTGGGAAGAGAGTAGTATACTGCATCACGGTGGAATCAGAGCTCACAACAAGTGTTGTTAACACCATTGAGCCGTTGGTGGTGATTGTTCTCTCCAAAGTGTGGTACTCCACGTCAGTGCTAACAGGCACAACTGTGATAGTGGCAGGCTTTGCAAACGTGGTAGAAGTGATTACAACAGCATCGCGAGTAATGTAGGTAGTGGTGTCATTGTCAACTGAAGAAGTAGGCGTACTACTGAGAGTGGTGTAAAGAACTGTGGTGGAGTTTTGAGCTACAACGTAGGTGGTAGTCATGGTCTGGCCATCAACAGTAGTTGTGTCAGTTAATGTGTGGTTGACAACCTGAGTAGAAGTAAGCTCAACAACATCAGTAACCCTGTGGGGAGCAGCAGGCACGGTGGAAGTGATCACAACTCCGTCACGAGTAATGTAAGTGGTCTTGTCCTCAGTTGAAGTAGGCGTGGGTGTGGTGTAAAGTACCACTGTGGAGTTTTGCGCCACAACATGAGTGCTTGTCACAACTTTACCATCGACAGTAGTAGTATCAGTCAAGGTATGATTGACAACCTGTGTAGATGTGTACTCAAGGACGGCCGTCACTCTATGTGGAGCGGCAGGAACAGTTGAGGTGATGACGACTCCGTTGCGAGTGATGTAGGTAGTTGTGTCTTCTTCAGTAGAAGTGGGCGTCGCACTGAGTGTAGTGTAAAGGACAAATGTGGAGTTTTGTGAAACAATGCGAGTAGTTGTAACTAGCTCACCGTCGACTGTAGTAGTGTCTGTAACGGTGTGTTTAGCGACAGTAGTTTTCGTAAGCTCCATGACATCAGTGTGCACGTTGGTACCGGCAGGGACAGTAGAAGTGATCACCACACCATCGCGAGTAATATAAGTAGTGATGTCTTCAGTGGGAGTTGGAGTGGTATAAAGAACCTTTGTGGAGTTCTCTTCCACCGCATAAGTAGTAGTGACAACTTCGCCATCAACAGTAGTGGTATCAGTGACTGTGTGCTTTACCAACTCGGTAGAAGTGTTCTCAACAGCCCTGGTAATTCTTCTAGGATCTGCGGAGACAGTAGAAGTCAAAACAACACCATCGCGTGTAATCACAGTGGTAGAATCACCTGCAGTTGTAGAAGTAGGATCCATGACGGCCAAAGTGTCATATTGTTCCGAAACAGAAGACTCGGCAGTGGTGTGTCTTGTAGAAGGGCTTTCCGTAGAATCAATGACGGCTAATGTGTCATAGCCAGCGGGTGCGCTACTCTTGGCTGTAGTATGTTGACTAGTCAAAGAGGGACTAGGGACGTCAGTAGAGAAAGTCAAAGTAGTCATAAAGTTCGAAGTGTAAACGTCGCCATCAGACGTGAAGGTGGTCGCGACAGAGTACGTTAAAGTCTGCAAGTAGACACTCAAAGACTCTTTGCAAGTAGTACAAAATGCGCTTGCAGTAGGTGCAGGTGCGGTAGTAATTTCTGCAACGGTATCTCCTTCAGAACTTTTCAAAGTAGACGTTTTGGGGCTAACCACAGGCACTGAACGAGTGAGAGAGGTGGGTTGCGAAAGAAAGACTGAGGTTTTTTCATAAGACTTGCTGACAAGATCGTTTGCATTTGTCGAAGAGGCAGAATAAGGCAAATCGTGTGTGGTGACTTCTGATGCTGAGCTACTGGCGATAGCAACTGTTTCAGCACTGGAATCGAGAGTTGACAAGGCACTATGGCGAACATTTGATGGTTCACTTAAAGCCAACGGAGGCCAAAGTTTTGTGGACTCTGGGACGGCTGTTGGTGTTTCCGTCACAAGCACTGGAGGTGGTCTATAATTGCTTGGTTGTTGGCTTTCTGGCAATTGTGATGCAGGGCTGGATTGACTCGTTTGACTAGGAGTATCGAGCTGTGTCGTTTGAGTAGGTGTATCAAATTGAGCAGTTTGACTGGGAGTCACAGTAACGGTGTTATCTGAATTGCCGTCCACTTCCACGACTGGGTACGAGCTGGACGTCGTAGCCAGAGGGTTGAAAGAAGGGCTGGCCATACAGACATCCCCGGTAGCTTCTACCGTTACTGTTACCGTTCGGTGCAGCGGATCAACCCAAGATTGAGACGGATCATTGTGAACAACTGCGTAAATAGTATTACCGTCTTCACTAGCATTTTCAGCTGGAACAGGTACAGCTTCGATTGCTTGTATGACAGAGAAGTAAGCCAGAACTAGTGATCTGACCGTAGCGGCTTTGAGTAACATGGCAACTTTGCTGGATAGTTAGTATTGCTCATTGCACATTGAAAGCTTGTGCCATAAGACTTACCTTGAAAAGATTTGTATGAGAGAATCACTGTCGTGTAAAGTCAACCGTCAAAGATTCAACAACAATTTGCGATTAATCACGAAGTACAAGAGCAGGGAGTGCCTTTACTTATATGTATATTGAAGGCACCGCCTGGCATCAAGCAATGGTAACGGCGGCGCCAGCCCAGCCTTAATACGGCTGTGCATATTGTGTATATGTGCGTTGCAAATCAGTCTTGTTAGAGCTGCGCGGTGATGGCTGGTAGGCTTGGTGTGTGGGAAACGCCCAGAAGGTTGGTAGCCTGGGTATATTTTTAACTCTTTTCCGAGCTACAGTCATTTTGGCTGTGGAAAAAGAAATAAAAGCAATGTACCAAAGTACTTTAAAGTTGCCACATATTCAGCTATCGATAGAAACATGCTGAGGCGACTTGGTTGTGTGCATTTCTCACGCGTGGGAATATAGGTGAGAAGGTTTGTGATTTTGCGTTGGAAAGTGGTGTGGCTGGGTTCAGGGATTCTGGCTGGACCGGCCTTCCCAAAAACAGAGACCTCCAAGGCACCGGGTACCTTTTCTCAAGGCATGACGCTAAACTTTACATCGGAGCCTATAGCAACAAGTTAATAGGGGTTGCGTCCGCTCTCTGGAAGTCAGGTCCACCGAATCCACTAGCATAACCTACTTCACCGCCCTTTAAAACAGCGTTGATTGAGCTAAAGGTGAAACCTGCCGGCAAGATCACCAGTATTTGCCTCTGCACGAAATATAACGGCGCCCATTAGTACCAGTATTAGCTCTGCTTTTAGTGCAGCTCACTGTTTGCTAAGGTTGGTTGAGAGCTACAACATGTTAAAATCAAGTAATTACAGGCTTAAAACGCTACTATGGCACGGCTTATTTAGGGTGGCTGGGATTTCGCATGTAGGCGACAAGAGCCCTCGCGCTTTGGAATCCAGCCTTCACGCGCGGTCGATTCAACAATACTAAAAGAAATCACCTTTGCATCTCGTATTAAGAGTGTACACTTAGTGTTTGAGAGTGCTTTGCAGAAACGTCTCAAGCTGTACCAGGCCTCTCGTTCCGCTACCAAAGCCTCACCTAAAATTATTTTGTTTTGGGAAATAGGTACACAAATGAAATAAAGACGGCTGTTGAGGGACTAACCACCAGCAAACTTTCTTAGCGTTGCAAGTAACGTCGGTATGTACCTGTTACCGTCAGTCCTTTCGCTAGAACGGCGATTGTGCAGATTAGCGACTACAGCGATTCTCTTCGATTACATCATATGAAGAGTACTTGTTGTTATGACCGGTACTGTTCTTCAGTCAGAAATTTTGGCGGGGGTACAACAGTTCGCAGAGTATTAGATCAGCCATAAGTGGAATTTTGTGAAAATACCTTTGCTGAAGAAACGTGGCAAACGATTCCACTAATCTAGAAATAAGTATCTTAAAAATAAGCATGTGGGTCCGTGTAATGCAAACTTCTCCATAGGCAAGCCTGTTGGCCAAGAAAAAAGCTTCGAGTGTATGTTTGATATGTTTGGAAGCGGTTTGGAAGTATTTATTGAGATTATAGATTATACAAGTAGGCACACATTTAGTGCGCAACAAAGTGAACGTAAAGCGAGGTTTTGCTAAGCAGCGTTCAGCGCAAGCACCAAATTTGAGCCCATTTCAGCTGGGGACCAGTAGTTAAAGCTTGTAGAAATAGCCCAAGCATCGGAAGGACTCTTTGTAATTTTTTCGACCTTGATCACGTCCTTATTTGTGATATCGCCATAAATGTGTGGAAAGAAACACTCTTCGTTTGTGTCCTCAAAGATAACCTTGTCCCATTGTAAGCGTGCATCGGGGCTGCTTCCCAGTTCACCCTTGGCGGGAATAACGCTTGGGTCGTCTGAAAGATTGATGTCGGCAACGTAAACATAAGCGACGTCTGGGTAAAATCGATTCAAAATGTTCACGAGCTGACTGTGGGTGCACATGTGGTAAAATCCGTCTTGAACGTCAATTGGATTTTTAGGAATAACTGCATCTTTGCTTGCAGACCCATCTTTAACGACCTCCTTGGGCAATTCTGGATAAATTTTGTAGCACACCATAGTTCTTGAATTCAATTCCACTTCTGATGTTTTATCGCATTGTAACGAGCAACCCCGTAGGTTTATATACTATTCAAGTTGTGAAGGGTATACAAAGACATGCAAGTGCCTTACTAAAAGTAAATACATCTACCTCGGAGTTTAGAGAGGCTTATCTCCTTAATATTAAATTGTTAGACTCTTTGACAATACGTTTGTGTGAAGCTAACAGTTCTCCTATGGTGTTAAATCCGGATTCCTAAATCCGATGGAGATAACCGGCGATAATTCTGTTCGGATTTAACAGAATGCCGTCTATTTGGGAGAGCTAAGTACTTGCCCTATCCCATGTTTTTGGCTACCAAACTTAATTTCTGGCTGAGCTGGAATTCTAGCTAAGATCATACCATGGGTTAGGGCTAAGGCCTAACCTCAAACACCTCAACCAACCTTCTCTATCGAACCCGGTATAGACGACATACACAATCAACTCGAGTACAAATGTTGGTGCTAGCAATTGGAGATCTACATATTCCCGACCGTGCAAGTGTGAGTATACTTCTGCAGGACTGTGTTCCGCTTAAAATGATGCATGTGACTAACAATTGCCGAAGGAATTGCCCGAAAAAGTAAGACGACCTGATGATTTCGACTTCAAGCGTGCAAAATGTCTTTGGAACTAACAATTGGTTGCTGCTTATAGTTTCGGAAGCTGCTTAGTCCCGGAAAAATTGGCCAAGTTCTCTCGCTTGGAAACATTACAGACAGGGCTACTACGAGATGGCTAGAGGGACTATCGCAAGATTACCAGGCCGTGAAGGGCGAATACGACGAAGACACTGCAATGCCCCTAAGTAAAGTGGTGACACATGGATCTTTAAGGATTGGCTTTAACTCGGGACACACAATAGTGCCCAATAGCGACCCGGACGCTTTGTTGATCGCCGCTCGCCAGCTCGACGTTGATATATTTGTGTGGGGAGGCACTCACCGTGTGGAAGCATACCAGCTGGAAGGAAAGTTCTTTGTCAACCCAGGAAGTGCAACAGGAGCGTTTTACACTGGATGGCCAGATGCTGAAAATGCGGAGGACGAAGAGACTAAGGAGGAGGCGACAGAAAACGGCGAAGTTGACGCACAAAAGGAGCAGGAAGATGCCGACACCTCAAAAGACATTGTGCCGAGCTTCTGCTTACTGGATATCCAGGGAACGGTATGCGTGCTATATATTTACTCATACATTGATGGCGAGGTCAAGGTGGACAAGATCAGTTACAGAAAGGAGTAATGCAAACCGCGTCAACCTGCCACTACTCCACCTCGATGTAATCTTATTAATATATTTCTGTTTCTTTTGCTCTCATAGCTAAACTTGCACCTGTGCCTCTACAGTCGCATCTTGTCTTTATCTCATCGCCGTTCTTCTTCTCCACCTCCACAATGAGCGTTGGCCGTCATTTCGTGTTGTCAACTACCCTGAAACCCTCGCTCGAGTGTTTGGCGTTGCCCTAAAGTCACATGACCACCATCACTTTTATATAAAACTTTGTTGGATAAAATTTTTCCTTCTCTTTGAATTTTTCGAATCGACAAGGCGAATCGAGACAACTCGATGCCACTCTTTGTAAAAAGAATAAATGGTATGTGACTAACATTTCAACTTCTTCCCTTTATTGTTTACGGTTTTAAATGATGACTTGAGTGCATTTGGCTCGATTCTCTAGCGACGGTTTCCGTTCTAGAGTTGATGTGGAAAAAAACACGCTACCTTAACAATCTTTTCTGAAAACGTTTCTATTATACTCTCTTTTCTTTCTTGCTTTGATTTTTGAGATCGCCTTCTAACACTCACAGGTTATGCTGTAGTTTTTCATACTATGAACGTAGAGCTTTGCTCTCAGTTATTCAAGCTATCAAAGGTAAGATCAACTCCATGATGCTTTATTCTTTACTCCAAAATGATGACTTGAGTGCATTTGGCTCGATTCTCTAGTGACGGTTTCCGTTCTAGAGTTGATGTGGAAAAAAACACGCTACCTTAACAATCTTTTCTGAAATTTTTATCAATATTGTTATTGATACTTTGTCCCTCATTCACTTGTTCATTTTTTGATTGACCTGGTTTACTAACTCACTCAGACTGTAGATTAAATATTCTTAAGTGTTGACGGCCTGGTTTTCCTAGGTCGCTATGCTCGCGAGGACATGTTGTGCTCTATGTAATTAATACAGTTCAGTATTTGATATCCTATTCTATTCCTAATTGGTTTTAAGGGACTGTAGCAACGTCGTCTATAATTTAATTTTTATATCGCGTCAAGGGCAGCGCAGAAACCTGATCTTGCTCGCCGTTCAACTCGCTGTTGTAGGTGCTTGAACAGTCCGTCTCTTCCATCAGCGCACCCTTGCACAACCCTCTTGGCTCACAGAATCAACAGTAGTGTTGTTCGACGCACTTCTTCCAGAATCTGGATTGTGGTCAGATCACTTTGGTAGCTAGATGCGTGATGTTGGCGGAAATAAGACTGGTTAGAATTCAAGCAAGAAGTTGGCCATATGGATAACTGCTATTTCAAGTGAGTGCGCCCCACAGAAAACATGTCTCAGCTATTTGAGCTTTTGTTAATCATGGCAGCATTACTTCAAGTCAATGAATCAAAGTCAAGCTGACTGTCAATTGCAAGCGTCCAGCCACCTCGACGGAAATGAAGTTGTGCGCCATCAACTGGTAGGCCGCGATGGAAAAAATCTAAGAAACGCGACAAAACTCACCGCACCATAGCGCTGCAATAAATACTTCAAAATATTAAGGCCGATAATTCCTGATTATTCTGTTAGATACTCGGGGGACTCATGGAATAGCATTGCTCCATTATCGGAAACCAAAGGTGTGTGGGCGAAAGAGCGCTTGCTCTGCCCAATAGCAGGAAAACAGCTTGAATACACTTGTAACACAACTGCTGCTAATTGTATTTTTTGATGGATTACAAATGAAATAAACAAGGCACTTACCAGTTTATTAAAACGCTCTGTTAAAACGGACTTTTGGAGAAATGTGAGCGGAAAATTGATCAATGATTCTAGTCAGTATTACGTAAATTGCAGTCAGACCATTGGTTTCCGCCGCACCAACGGCGTTAACGAGCATTCCACGACTTCTGTGCGACGGCATGATTGGGACCTAAGCGGGCCGGCTTTGATTGTATGAAACAATGAAATAAAAAACGGACATAGAATCAGTCAGATAAAATGCCGTTTTGTTTTGCGTCAGACGGGCAAACGGCTTGGCTTTAAGGCACAGTACGCGGGCGTAACCACAGGAGAAACTCCCTCCGTGGATGAGCCTACTGGTAAAATATACAAGACCAAATCAACAGCAGTAGATGTAAAGGCCTTGCAATATATTTATATAAATACAGGCAAAATCTCTTCTAATTCTACTTCACTAAAAAACAACAACAATCATTAAACAACCGCAACAAACAATCTTCTCTGTTCAACACACGCAACACTTTGAACTCAACAATGGAATACACTAGGTAAGATACTGCCACTTGAAACGCTCTTGAAGCGACGATTTTAACAATTTAGACTTGGAAAATCGGGCCTTAAGGTCTCCAAAATCATTTTGGGATGCATGTCGTACGGCTCCAAGAGCTGGGAGCCCTGGGTGGAAGAGGACAAGGCAGTTGTTCTCAAGCTCATGAAGGCGGCCTACGACGCCGGAATCCGCACTTTTGACACTGCCAACGCCTACTATGGCGGCCGCTCTGAGGAATTTATTAAGGCTTTCATTGAGGAGTACAATATCCCCCGTGAGAAGCTTGTTATTATTTCCAAGTGCTGCATGTACACTGGCACCCCCGACGAACGTGCCATGAGCCAGGACTTGTCTTCTGTGGAGTACCTCAACCAATGGGGGTTGTCGCGCAAGAATATTCTTGAGAGCGTCAAACAGTCAACAGAGCGTTTGGGCACTTATATCGACGTGCTCTTGATTCACCGCTTTGACCCTGGTGTCCCCAAAGAGGAGATCATGTCTACTCTATACGACGTTGTCAAGTCCGGCCAAGCTCACTACATTGGTGCCTCTACCATGAAGGCCTACCAGTTTGTCCAGTGCCAGCATGTTGCCGAAGTCAACGGCTGGACCAAGTTTATTGCCATGGAGAACTACCACAACCTCTTGTACCGCGAGGAGGAGCGTGAAATGATTCCTTACTGCAAGGAAACCGGTGTCGGTCTCATTCCCTGGTCCCCCATTGCCCGGGGCGTCTTGGCCCGTCCTTGGTCTCAGCCCAGTGCCCGGTCTGAAACAGACTTTGCCATGAACTACATTGGACTTGGTGCCACCGAGGAGGCAAATCGTGAGATTATCAACAGGGTTGAGAAGATTGCAAAGGACCGTGGCGTTGCCATGGCGGTTGTGGCTACTGCTTGGTCCTTGAGCAAGGGGTGCTGTCCTATTCTGGGTTTGTCAAAGGTTGAGCGTGTGGATGACGCAGTTGCTGCAGTCAAATTCAAGCTTACTCCCGAGGAAGTCAGTTTTATTGAAGAGCCTTATACTCCCAAGAGAGTGTCTGGCTTTGTGGTTGAAGAGTAGGCGCTATCTTATTGTAATAGTTAATAATTAATAAATTCTCGTTTAGTATTGAAGCATGCCCCTTTCAAGCTGTCGGTTTTCCCTAATCAAGCTAGAGTCTAGACGACTGTTGTCGACAATGCGAAACAGCATTGACGGGCAGTTTTTGGCTTAACGGGTTTCATGTTTCGGAAAAACCTTAATGCGAGAGTGTATCACACCGGAAAAACTAGCCAAGGGCCAACAAATCAACACGCCAATCCTTTCATGAGACGAGAAACAATCTTATAGAATAAAGCAGTATATGTAAAGAAAAGCAGACTAGATGATGATGATGAAGCTGCTACAGTAGATACACTATTGTAAGATTCGTGACACTCGACAGGACCTTGTAGAAGAACAACATTCACATGGCAGCAAAGTTGCTTTCTCTTTTCTAGATCATGCCTAAATACTTAAATACTCAATTGATATTAGATCGATTAATAACTAGCAGATAACCAGGTGGGCACATCGGATTGGGCCAGGAATGCGGCTTGATCTGATTACAACCATGCATATTGGTATTGGAACTAACACGAACCACAGTGGAGCATTGCGACATGGCCGAGAAATCCAGTATTGCACACGAGAACTTCTACACCGAGACGCTCGGAGTAAGCAGGAACGATTAAGCCGAACTGAAACGGTAGTAGTAATATTTGACTAGTAGCAGATTAGAGTTCCATTGTGCTTCCGAGAATGCTACAATGTCTTCGGTAAGTAAGAACCTGGCCATGTCGTAGTTGTTCCGGCCTTGCAATTCATGTGGAAATGCAGGGTTCTTGGTCGTTCTGGCGCAGGTTCTGGCGCAGGTTTTGGCCCTGGCTTCTGGTTTTTTGCCATGTGCAAATCGGGCAGACAAGGCTGAAACAGGGCCCATGTTGCGTACTGAAAGAGCGTGATTGACTTGATTCGACCTCGTAGCGAGTTCAAGGGCTCAAGAAGATAAGAGACGGAATTAGGCCCTGGTATAATTCGCGATTGTTTGGGCAGGGGACAGTGCGCGATCAACCCAGCAAGACGAACAGCCCTGAAAAGACGCCCAACGACGCTTGTCTCGTGTTGGAAGTACAGTAACACAGCTGCAAGGCGTTTCAAGGAACCCGAGCACCTGTTGAGGCAAGGCCTGGTTCGGCAAAAAGAGTTTGAACTCTCGGACATCACAGAGTTTTCCATAGTAGCCATCTAATAAATACACTTCTAGATCTTTGATCTTTGTTCGGTAGTTGGCGATTCCACTCTCCTCTACATCACCCACCTTTTACGCGCGCGGCCTGTCTGAAATGCTACCTCCAGACAACCTCGATGTGCCTCTGATCAAACTCATCATTATAGGTACGCTGCCTGTCTGTCGGGTTCGGGGACGTTTCGTTAAGCTAACAAGGGTTCTCTAGGAACTTCGGGCGTTGGGAAGTCAGCGCTTTTGTTGAGATACTGCGATGACACATTTGAAGAAGGCGACACGACGACAATCGGTAGGTAGTGCCTGATGATATACCGCGAGAGCATCGTGCTGACATTCTAGGCGTCGACCTGAAGATCAAGTCGCTCCAGGTCCACGGGAAACAGTACAAGCTGAGGCTGTGGGTAAGTGCAAACAAGGTCCCTATTTCATGCTTAGCGCAACGCTAACTCTAGTTGGTTTGCAGGATACGGCCGGCCAAGAGCGGTATCGAACCATTACAAACTCCTACTACAGAGGCGCCCACGGCATATTTATAGTCTACGACGTCTGCAACCAGAGCACCTTCGACGCGCTGCCGCGATGGATCCAGGAAACAGAGCAACACTGTAACGACAGAGATCAACCAGTTGTGCGATACATTGTCGGCAACAAAATCGACGAGACCGACTCTCGTGTCGTCTCGACCAATACCGCGCTCGACTTTATCGAGTCCATGCAGCCAAAGACAATAAACGAAGACGACGACAAGGCCCTAAGCATGGCCAAAGTGCCGACCAACCCGTATTTCGAAGAGTTCAAGGCACCGCCGCCACCGCCGCAGGCGACGAGCCCGTACAGTGGGACCCACACCGACAACCAAGCACACATTGACGGGTACTTTGAGGTCAGCGCCAAAAGCACCGACGGCGTGCGCAACATGTTTGTGAGCATGGTCGAGCAGATCATTGCCAGCGGCGTCTTGGACCCGCCGCCAATACAGCCGGCAACCCGGTTGGGGGAATATTCGTCGTACACCTCCATGCTGCTGTCGCCTATTGACTTGTCGAAACCGTTCACAAAGGCTACAACCAAGTGCTACACGTCTTCCTGCTGAATAACGAGACTTCTTTATACCCTTTCATTATTATTCCTAGACCATGTATGATTGTTTTTAATGTGTTGTAGTGTTTATATTTCAAGCTATTTAATCTGTTTTCACCGACACTACTGATGGACCATGGTTCTATAGATCTGCTCGTGGCTTGTTGTAATCAAAATACATTCTATAATACAATACACTCATTTCTTCTTGGTCGAAAAACCTCTAAAATACTTGTCCCTGAACTCTTCGCTCGAAATACCCTTTACGCTATTGGCCTCGCCGCGCTCGCCGTACGGCCGGCGTGTGTAAGCCAGCAGGCGTCTGGACCACTTGTTGAAGTCCTGCAAGTCACAAGACGTCAGTTCCAGGTCAGGGTGTAGCGGGATGTGGTTTTCTTGGAACTCGGCGTTAGCCGTAGGCATCCAAAAGCACAACCGACCCTTTGGCTTGAGGTGCAGCGATGCAAAGTTCAAGAGGTCGTCCAAAAGGGCGTTGAACTCGTAGGGCTTCTTGGGCTGGATGTAGTCCTTGCGAAGGTGGGCCGGCATGCCGTCAATGATTACGTTCTCCTTGCCCGCAAATTTTTCTTCGTCCTTGGATCCCAAGACTTTGAGGCCTTCACGCACGCCATAAGGAGGGTCGCAGACAATGGCATCAAACATGAAGTCGTTGCGGAAGGCATTGTGTGTGAAATCCATCGTCATGACGTCCATGTACTTGTTTGTGAGTCCGTACTGTTTAAAGTTGGCGTCAATATTACATTGGCTGCTTTTTCCCTTGAGCATGCGCACATCGATATCGGAACCAGTAGTGAGAGCACCAAGCATGCTTCCTGCTACGAGGAAACTTCCAGTTCCCGCAAAGGGATCGTACATGACCTTGCCGGGTGTGAGCTGGGCAATGTTGCATGACACAAGCGCCAACTCTGCATCAAAAGACGTTGTACCGATATACTTTCGCTTCTTGAGGTCCAGGATATCCATCCAGTGTCTAGACGACTCGGTGACCAGTCTACCAAACCACATTTTTCTCGGCTCGGCCTCTGGCTTCTGACCAACGACATTGTACTGCTCCAAAATGGCAAACACTTCGTTGGGCTTCTTCATGCGGATAGGCCCCGGCAAGCCCATGAAAGCAAAGCTCTCAATCATTTTAATAATATGCTCCTTAGTCCGGCCGCCCTTGTAACTGTAAATGTCGAACTTAAAACTAATCTTGTCGTCCTTGAAGCGAGACCACTGCGACTCGCATTGCTTGGTGCCGTTGTGGAGGTCCTCCAAGGTCTCTCCCTCCGCGTAGAGCTCATAAACGGCCTTGCACAGGATGGACCGGCCAACTAGCTTCTTTGCGTCTTCACAGCTGTTCAAATCGACGATTAGGAAAGGAGACTACTAAAGACTTGAATTAGCTAAACTTTGCACACGACTAGCTGTTGCTTGCTGGGACTTCATACCTCGTGGGAGTACCCGCTCAGGTCGAGCGTGATGTTGTGCAGGTCTGCCAGAGCGAGCAGCTCCGTGCACCGAAACTCTTCCTGGAACTGGGCGAGCAGGATCAAAAACTTCATTGCAGTAGCCTGCGCCTTTGCTGCGAGTCTTCGTGATCTTCTGCGACGAAGAAAATTTATTTTGGCGTTTCTTCGACCGCTCCCAACCCAAAGTATGCCAGGAAGGACGCGTTGCCATGGAAACCATACCCTTGCCCCAAAGTTCTCGTTGCTGTGAAAATAAATTTCGACGTGGGTTGCGGAATTTCCTTCCTTTCTTCTTCTTTTTCCGCCTCTTCTACGTGTTTGTTTTCTATATTTCTATATCGTTTCCAGTGTCAAATCTTTGATACTTTCTGCTTCTTTAAAGCACCAAACTGTTGTTTGCCTGTTTTATTATATTACCCCCCGACCTGTGAGTGCCTTGCATTAGCGGCTTTATCGACAAGGAACCACTGTACTATCTAGTGGCATCAGAGAAAAAGTACCGTCCATCTCTTTCAACTGACTTGGAGTGCCTTTTCTTTCCTTATACAGAGCCTCGACCGCTAGATTAATATATATCTGATATATAACAGTTAATTGAAAACAGGCCTCTTCCCCCCACAACTAACGAACGCGTTTTTCTTCAAAATGTCTACTTTTGATGACGAAGACGAGTTCTTTGCTGATATCTAGTAATGTTCCCCAACCCCTTCTTCTAGTGCTTTCTTCTATATTGCATTCTCTTTTTTGTTAGACTACATAGCTAATACTTGTATAGCGGTGATTCAAACAACACCAACGAAGTGAAGAAAGAGCCCGAGGCCGAAGAAGCCCCTCTTCCTCCACCTCCTCCACCTCCTGCCGAGTCCGCTGAGCCTGCTGAGCCTGCTTCCGCTCCTGTTTCTGCCCCTGCTCCTGCAGCTAGCACGGATCCCCGAATCAAGCCAGAACCGTCTAACGACGATGCCAATACTTCGTTTGCTTCTACGGGAAACAATGGTGCTGACACTGCCAACACCTCTCAGAGCTCTGCCCCTCCCTCTTTCCCGGGATTCCAAGGCAATGCCCCCAATCAGTTCAACGCCGCTCAGGGTTTCCAGGGCATGCAAGGCATGCAACAGGGTGGCATGCCAAACCTCGGCAACTTTATGCCAAACATGTCTCAGAACCAAAACCAGTTCCAGTTCAACCAAGGCCCTAACCAATCCAACCACCAGGGCCAGGGCCAGGGCCAGTCGCCCGGTGCTCCATATGTGAGACCTGATCCAAGCGCGTTGCCAGGAAGTGCTACCAACACTGGTAACATTTACATTCCCCCCAAGGATGAGGGAAAGATGTTTGTTGGAGGTCTCAACTGGGAGACCACTGACGAGTCTTTAAAGACTTACTTTTCCCAGTTTGGCGAAGTGCTCGATTGCACTGTCATGCGCGACAATGTAACTGGCCGGTCTCGTGGATTTGGCTTTTTGACTTTTGCCGAGTCTGCCAGTGTTACCAAGGTCCTTGCAAAGGAGCACTTTTTGGACGGCAAGATTATTGACCCCAAGAGAGCCATTCCCCGTGAAGAACAAGACAAGATTGCAAAAATTTTTGTTGGTGGTGTCGGTTTGGATGTCACCGAGGAAGACTTCAACTCGTTCTTTGCTCAATACGGTGTTGTGATTGATGCTCAGCTCATGATTGACAAGGATACCGGACGCCCCAGAGGTTTTGGATTTGTTACTTTTGATAGTGACCAGGCAGTTGAGAGAATCGTCAACGAGCCATACTTAATTTTAAAAGATAAGCAAATCGAAGTAAAGCGCGCCGAGCCCAGAGCCAAGGATTCCAACAATGATGGAGATGGTAACCGGTTCAACGGAAGAAACCAAGGCTTCAATCACCACAACAATGGTGGTTATGGTAAGCAACAAAACAACATGAATGGCATGAACCCCATGATGATGGCTCAGTACTACCAAAGATGGCAGCAGTACATGGCCCAAATGCAACAGTACATGATGGCCAACCCCCAGATGCAACAGCAAATGCAGCAACAAATGCAGCAGCAGATGCAGCAGATGGGTCAAATGGGCATGCCTGTTGGTGGCCAAGGTGGCCCTGGCGGTCCTGGCGGCTGGCCTGGCGCTCCAGGTGCACAGGGTGCTATTGAGGGCGGAGATCAATCTGGCAACGGTGACAATGCCAATGATGGCGGCGACCAGGGCCAGCAGAGCGCTTCCGGTTCCGGTTCCGGTGACCAGTACTCCGGTGGAAACGACAACAACCAAGGTGGTAACTTCTACAACAGGGGCTACAACAACAATGGCCAGCGTGGAGGATACAACAACTACAACAACCGAGGATACGACCGTTACAACAACAATAATAACTATAACCAAAACTACAATGACGACGGATACAACAATGGTGGAGGTAGCAGCCGCTACAATGACAACTCCAACCAGCAAGGCTCTGCCATCACATTAGTTCAAGGCGATGGAGACGGTAACCAGGATGACAACAGAGACGACGACTACAACAATGAGGATGATCAAGGAAGACGCGGAAGCGACGCTTCGGATGATCGTGAAGGTAGTCCCCGCGACCACTCCAGATCTGGCCGTGACTACCGTTACCGTGACAGAGACAACCGCTCTCACAACAAGAACTCCTTTGGAGACCGCCTCAAGGAGAAGGGTGATGGCGGCCGCAGAGGAGGTCGCGACAGAGATAACGGCAGTAGGAACCGTCGCAACAGCCGTGACCGTGGCCGCCGCAACAGAGGCCGCCACTCTGACGACCGCAGAGGTGGTAACGACGACAAGGGAGGCAGCAGAAACCGTTCGCGCTCTCCTCCCCTGAATGCCCCTACTGGCCCTCGTTCTTCTGGTTCTAGAAACAAGCAGTATTCCCGCAGATTCAAGTCGGGCGGTGGAAACGGCGGCCGATACGGCGGCAACAATAACGACAACAATGCCAGCAACTAATAGCTCCCTTACGTACTTGATATACTAGCTCGATTTTAATTAAATCACCGTATATAGTCTTTTTTTTCTCAGATGTCTTGAATCGTGTTGAGTGCACTTTGCGTGTTCAAGTGGTTGTTTCTGTGATCCAGACCTTACCCATAGAACTAGAGTGAGGCCGGCGTTGGCCGCCCCTCCCAAACACCATTTTTATGCACGTTTCTTTCCTTTCCTTGATTCTTTTCTGGGGCCACCACGGTAGACGCAGATGACTGTCGCAAATACATTCTTAGCCAACTATGTCACCATAGGCGAGATTTCCAATGATATGAACGGCGTCATTCTCACGTTTGCCTCGTCGGCGGCATGCGTTCTTGGATCTCTCGTCATTTGCTTGGACGTGATATGGAGATGGCTCTTCCCTACCAGCAAGTTTGATCTCAACAACAATCAGAACTTCCTTGTAGGGAGCTTATCACTTTCGAGTGGCGTCTTGCTCTACACTTCGCTATACAAGCTTCTTCCACAGGCACAGGAGTATTATGCGAAAAGCTCAGTCTTGGGCGATTCTCCAAAACTCGCGCATGCTTTTCTCACAATCACGTATATTCTGGGAATCGTGATATGTTCGGCAATTAATGCTGTCATTCATGCTCTTACGTCACAGAGCATTGTGCACTGTGCTCATGACGCCCCTGCAGAAGGCGAGGAAAGTGGTCATGGACATAATCACGGTCGTAGCCATTCGCTGGGCCACAGCCACAGTCATGCCAATCTACACAATCACTCACACTTTCCAAACGACGCACATTCACACAACGACTACGGCTCCACGCATCAACACTCAAAGCCCAACAATAAGCGACCTGTTTTTCATACACCCAATTACCAAAATTCGAGCTCCGAAAATCTCAACACGCGAGCAAGCAGTGGCGCCCTATCGATAGACGAACATGAACCTTTACTGGGGAGCGCAGTGGTAGACACCAAGGTTACTCAAAAGAGCGACGGCCATCGGACAGCTTCAATCGACTCAACGGCTGTAATCTCTAGGAAAAGATCTTTGCTTGATATTACAGACTGGAAGTTTCGCGGCCGCAAGTACTCTGGAAAATGCATGGGCTATGCGAACTTTGAAAACTGCTGTGGGGCATGCAACAGTCATCTTCTTGGAAGAAACGACCCGCAGGCTATTTTCGACTATGTGGAACCGGAGACTATGGTACACCATCACATTCACTTGAACCAACACTCGGGTGTGACGCCAGGCCATGACCATGATACTTGCTCTCTTGAAGTTCAGCAGGTTGTCAGAAGTAACCGCAGTGTAGATGGTCTTGACATTCCTCCTGAGATTCCTGAGGCACCTTCGCTTATAGCGACTGACGACTTGGACGAAAATGCACCCTCCCAGGACCAACTTCATTCTAACGAACATTCACACTCGCATAGCCACGGTGAAGAGTATACAGGGGACGAAGAGAGTCACGAGGAAGAGCTACATCACCACCACGTCTCTACGAGGTACTCACATCTCTTTTCTATTGGCTTACAAACTGCGTTTGCCATTTCTGTGCACAAGGTTCCAGAGGGCTTTCTCACATTTGCCACCTCGCATGCCGACCGTGAGCTTGGGTTCAATGTCTTTGTAGCACTAGCAATCCACAACTTTTCGGAAGGCTTCACCATTGCTTTCCCACTGTTTCTGGCTCTGCAGTCAAGAACTCTTGCTATTCTTTCAGCGGTCGTTCTTGGCGGTTTTTCGCAACCATTTGGTGCTCTGTTGGCTTGGGTCTTGTTCAGGTACCAGTTTATTCCGGGAGGAAGTGACGATGTTGAAAGCGGCCAGACAAACTTTATTTTTGGTTTGATTGTCAGCATCACTGCTGGATTTCTTAGCATTATTGGCCTACAAATGTATGGCACTGCCATTACTTTTGGTGGCCAACAAAAAGTCGCCCTTACTTGCGCGTTTACCGGCATTGCCATTATTGGACTAGGTGGTAGTCTTACCGCTCATTGAACTGGACATTTACGCACACATGTTTTTATTTATGAATATCTATTTCTATTAGGAAGCTTGATTGAAGCGAGCCTAATAAACGATTTTTTTTGAATACACATATTTATTTCTTTTTGAATTTTAAAGTGCAAGTGACCCTTCACACGCCCTTTTGTAAACACACTAGTAAGTACACGTTCAAAATTGCAATAAACAGCCAGACGGCGATACCAACTATTGACGTAAACCAGTTGTTTTTGAAACTCACAGACTTGTTCAAGGCTGGACCAGCGCGACAATTTGTGACAGGTGCCTTCTTTTCACCTAGGGTCTCATGAGCATGAGTCTGTGAAATGCCTGAGGATGTCTCTGCATTGTGACTGACAACTGACTCGGATGTGTGCTCATCTTCGCCACTATCGAAATCATTCTCGTTGTCGTTTGCTTCAATTGTCATGATGGAATGCTTGCAAGTGAAATAAATTAGAGGCGCCACCAGAAAAGGTAAAAGAATGGAGAGAGCAACTTGCGAAGCATTGAGGGTAGCATTGAGACCCTTTTTGCCAACTGCGCCAGTCACTACCAAACAAGGTACAATAGCAATAGCGCGTGTAACTAGGCGACGTAGCCAAGGGCTTATTGTCCAGTTGAGATAGCCCTCTGAAACAATTTGACCTGCAATAGTACAAATGATTCCTGCAGACTGGCCTGAAAACAGCAGCGCTAGCATGAAAATTGTACCGGCAACGGAAGAAAGCAGAGTAGATAGAGTATGGTGGATTGTATAAAGGTCGGCGTTATCAGCTTCGTCTGTACCGTAGATGGTAGCTCCAGCCACAATGAGAATAGCAGAGTTCACAAATAACGCAAACGTGAATAGCGAAATTGTAAGCTCAATGACTGAAAACTTGAGCGCGTACTTGATGGAGGCCACAGAGGGACGGTACATGTCAAAAATGAGCGGGTCTTTTGCAACTGCTTCTTGCGTAACGTCATTCATGTTTCCCCATTTAAAGTCGTAATCAAGTAATCTGGGTTTAATAATAGCCGATCCCAAGTATAGCGAATGTGGCATGACTGTAGCGCCTAGAATACCGCAAGCGTTGTATAAGGCCCCGTGCTTGATCAATCCAGCCGAAGGAAGGAATCCTCTAAACACATCCCCAACGGGGACAGGAGGGATGCGAGAGAGCTGAATGGCAAAGCAAATAACAACACCAAATACCAAGGCTGCCACACCATATTCAAAAACGTGAACAAGGTGCATGGAGTTTCCTGGTCTGTATGCCATGAGCACAATCAACACATCCACAATGGTGATTGCAATACCAGCCATTAGCGGAATTTTGAGCAAAATATTGAGACCGATAGCGGTTCCAATGACTTCAGCAATATCTGTGGCAATGATTGCAACTTCAGCAAGAACGTATAAAATGAGATTAAGCCATTTGGGCAGTTCCTCTCGGCTCACTTGGGCCAGATCTCGGCCAGTGACTGAACCAAGTTTGATTGCCAAAGACTGCAAGTAAATGGCAATGCAGTTGGATAATAAAATGACAAATAAGAGGTCAAAGCGGTAGCCAGCACCTGCAGAAACATCAGTGGAGTAGTTACCGGGGTCCATGTATGCAACTGAAATCATAAAACCGGGTCCAATAAACTTAGAGTATTCTTTCAGCACTGACCATATTTTATGTGGTACCGACATTGATTCTTGATCTTGCCGTATATTTTGGGGTTTTGAACTCCTCTCTTTTATCTTATTGAGCAGATATGTCTTCCATTTTGTGGGGCTGAACTTGGACGGTTCCAATTCACCTTGACTTGGCGGCGTAGATTCCGACTGACTTTCTGGATGTCGTCTGTAAGCAGTAGTGACCGGTTCACTCATATTGGCAATACTTTTATAAATTTCCAACGGGAAACTGTTATTTTTATATACTCTAGCATGAGTTCCGAATCGCAATTTAGTTTGAAACCGTCCATAGCTGCTGCGCGTTGGGCTTCTGGCCCATGCCATTTTTGCATGAATGTATATATACCAGTAAGTACAAACCAGGCCCTGAACTATTAAGCAAGCCTCCTAGATGGCCATTTTATACCGTCATTTCGACCGTTGAGAAACCACGGTGCGTTTGGCAATACTTGTGATCCCTGTCGACGAGGTCTAGAACGCGTTCTAGCTCATCACGTGAGCTGGGAATTTAGTCCCACGCCTTTTTCTATCCCGCGATCAGAAACGGGCAGAATCACGCTTTAAATTTAAAGGACCAAAAAAAAGACGCGTGCAGCCTTATGGATCGTGAACATCCCGAGACTCAAAGGGATAATTTTCGTCAAGACTACCCTTCACTGCCGGCTCAAACACAATTGCCTATTAACGCGGTCGACAATTCCTTTGCGTCCAGCGAGCCTTCGTTCACACCAACCAGAAATTTACGCGAGGGGCAGAGTTTCGCAACAACCAACGGGTTTGGTTCCAGTGACAGCGAAACCACACGCGGCCAATTCTTCTACGACTACTCGTCTTCTACGGACTCGATAAAGTTATTGAATCCCTCTCCGTCTCGCCCAAATCGACGCGTGCTACAAGGAAATAATACACCTCGACGCGACCCACCACTCATGGAAGAACCCAACGCGCCGTCTCCCGCTAGAGCAGAGCAGCAGCATGCTCCAACGACCGAGACTTCAAAAAATAATGCAAAGCGACGCAAACGACGCAGTAGCACAAGGTTTGTGCGGACTGAAAATACAGACAATGAAACTCACGACAACGACTCGGATCCAGAATCTGCCGACGACCTTGCTGGAGCAGCGGCCAACACTGGTACCGACCTGCTCCAAATGACGCCAATTCCGCATACATCATTTTTGAAGAAAACATCGCGACCTGTTGTTATTAAGCAAGAAGAGGTTGAAGAAGACATTCCAGCTACGGCTACCAATGAACCGTCGAATGAAGCACCGGAACCAGGTCTCGAGTCGAATGAAGCTCCAGAACCAGTCACCGAATCCAATGAAACACCACAGGAGTCAGAAAATGCAGTACAAACGCCATCGCGGCGAAGGTCTGCTCGGCGATCCCTTGGTGGGTCTTACTCACAAAAGACAGTGCTCAAGGCCTCTAAAAACCTGACACTTTCTGATTTAGAGAGCAGCGAGGATGACTTGGAACCCCCAGATATGACGTTTCAACTCGACCCTGGTGAGGGTGTTTCCGTCCGAGTCAAGCCCGATGGAACAGTAAGCGGAATTGACGGTGAGAGCTTTGCCGCCGACGGTGTTCCAAACGACGACGACTTGGATACACCACCGGAACTGCAGACTTTCAGGTTAGGTGACGACCGACCAAGCCGAAGCAATCGTTTGCTGAGGATGGAGGAGAGCGAAAACATGTTGGCCGACTTGGACAAGCCCACGGCGCAAACGCCGGAACGACGGGCTCGTAGCCAAAGTGTGACCAGAAGCGTGGGCCGTAGCCGGCGCCAAAGCAGCGTGCTACGTGAACGGAGCAGGAGAAGCCAAGAACTGCAAGATTTGAGCCAATTCACAGCTGAAGAGATTGAAAAGTCTATCCTTAGTGGCCCACGCCGGGTTCGACGCGACGAGCCAACGACCCAGGAAGAGGAGCAGCAGTTCTATAATGAGGACCCTCCACCCAATGGTAGAGCATTCTTCCCGGAACTCAATTCAGAAATCGAAAGCGAGGAAGAGCAGGTGCCGAATGGCGTTGTTGAAAATCAAGAACCTTATACGAATGGCCAACATTATGAAGAAGAGGAATTGAACGACGACGCAGCTTTTATTGAAGACGATGACCAAGAACAGTACGAAGACCCCTACAATTATCCAAACGAAGTTTCGCAACACCATGACGACAGCAGGGAAATTTACCAATTGAGAGATGACATGAACATAACAGAACAGTCGAGACACTTTTACGACCAGGAAGCCGAAGCCAACGAAGAGGCCCTTGAGAATGAAATGGAAGAGCACTTTCTACGCCAAGAGGCCGAGGCCGAGGCACAAAACCGGTACCAGGGGAGTAGGACGACGGCCACGCCCGAAGTCGAGCCTGTTCTGGAGTACGACGAGCGAGCATACGACGAACAGGCCCACGATGAGGCCGTGTTCAACGACTTGCCGCCACCGCGACCGCCGCCACCACAGCACGCCCCCAGTGCAGCCAGCCGCTTGTCGCGGCCTTCGCGGACACAGGAACGGCTCTACCCGGACCTTGACTTTTCGCCGCCCGCGCCCAGCGGCCATCGCGCGCGCACCTTTTCGCCTGCCTTGTCACCGCCCCCAGCAACAAGCGGCGGCCAAGACGTGTCGCCCTCGCGTGTGCGTGAACCCGGGACAGCCATACTCAAACGCAAGGCCCACGACACGAGTTTTGCAGACGACTGGCGGTCCAACACCACTACCGACGGCAGTGGCAGGGCCGACGTGACGTTCAACCTCGAGCACAAGCACTCGCGGCCGCGGCAGCAAGCGCGCGCAAGACCGCGCACGAAACGAAGAAGACTAGACCTGGACTGGGGCGCAGAGCACTGGCAACGACTGCACGTCTGTCTGCGGTCGGGGAGTGCTGCGGACGATCTCGCTGAGGAACAGGAGCAAGATCAGGAGCAAGACCAGGGGCTGGGAGGACTGCCGTATGTGCCGTTGAGGGTGCGCAAGGAACTGCCCGAATTTTCAAAACTGGAGCTAGCGCGACGCATGCTTGCGTTGAGACGGATCCAGGCCATGAAACAACAACAGCAGGAACGGTGAGCGAGTGTGTTATGGAGACGGTGTGTAAAACTTAATCGTTTAATTATTTATTCAAAAATTGGTTTACTTTTTAGTAATTGTGTGGCCATCACAAACCATGGTGTTAACCAGCCAGACAAGCGCGAACGGCATACTTTTATTTAGTTCATTTTTCCATTCATATAAATTATAATACATGTACCTACCAAGCTACACTTATCAACCAGACGGGCAGGGTACCGTTTGTTTAGAAAAACCTGCTGAAAGGAATAAACTTTTGAAGGTTGTCGCCGGTACCTTGTTGCCTTCCATCGTCGGCGCGCGAGCCGGGCACGGTCTTGCCCGTGGACCGCTGGCCCGCGTGCTGTTCGACATCCGACATGGCGACCTCGTCCGACTCGTACTCCTCATCCTCCTCGTCATTGTCCTCTTCCTCGTCGTCATCGTCTTCAAGAACGCTGCTGGTGGCTGAGCTCTTGCGTTGTGCGGAAGAAGGGGTCATGCCGGGCCTGGTCTTGCCGGGGACGGATTTGCCCGGCACGGTTGCGCGGCGGGCCAAGGGTGTGTGTGGAGCAGCCTGGGCTTGTGCTGGGGGTGCGGCTTGGGGTAAGGCCGGCTTGGGGTCGGTGGTGGCTGTGGCGGACGACGCGCTGCGAGTCATGTGCGGGCTGGGGGTTGGTGCAACCGGGGCGGCGGCAGCGCCGGTGCTGGCGGCACGGGTCGACGCGCGCCGGTTCTTGAGGTTGCCGCCACGCTTTCTTTTATTGTTTGGCTTGCCGGCCGCTGATGCACCAGCACCACTAGCTCCTGCATTGGTCGAGGCACTACGCCGGATCTGATCAACGTCAATTTTGAGCTTTTTGGCCTCGGCGAGCGCGCGCTCGAACGGCGTTGCTTCGTCGCCCAGTTCTGTCTCGGGTCCGTCGCTTTCCTCTTCCTCCTCGCTGTCGAGCAAGTGCGCTTTGGGGAACTTGGTGAGCGAGACTTGGGCGAGCGCGCCCACGTCGACGTCAGCTTCGAGCCGCCGTTTCTTGATGAAGAGGTCGAGGTTCTTGGTGAGGGGTGGCGGTGCTGGGGAAGGTGTGCTGGGGACGTAGGTGAGTTGGGTGGCAAGTGGTGCTGGCGTTGGCATTGTCGCTGGCGTTGCTGCGGGTGCTGCATTATCTACCTGTTTTGCAGGCACAGCTGTGGGGGTGGCAGACGCTGGGGCAGCGGGGCTACCACCGTTCCTCCGTTGTGCCTCCAACCCGACCTCGTCCTGATCCTCGACCTCGACACCGCATTTAATAGCAGCCACGTCGTGTGTCGTGAGCTCCAGCGAGTGCGAGATGCGGCAGTGGTTGATGAACCCCTGGGCATTGCCAAAATTCTCACGGTGGCACTTGGGGCACACGAGCTTGACCAGGACGCCGTCGTTGCGGCGTACGACGCATTTGGGCCGGTTGAGCGATTGTGGGGCGTTGAGCTGGGTCTGGGTCTGTTGGTGGGATTGCTGCCTCGTGTTGGGTCTGGATTTGGAGAAGGAGGCGCTGCGCAGCTGTTTTGGCGGGTAGACGTGGTTGAACGACGCCTGTCTGGCCTTTGCACCAGTAGGTTTTGCCACGTTCCATGGTAGTTGAGGCTGGAGGTACTTGGCATAGAACTCGGCAAACTGCTTAGGCTCGTGTGAAGCAATAGCAGCTTGCGGGTTTTCACAGGAGCGCTTGATTTGAAGTAGCATGACGTGGATTTTGGCGATTTCGTCGTCAATGCCGCGCAGCTCGCGGTGTTTAAGAAGAATCTCAAGGTCGAACTGGGTTTGAATGACGGACCGCAGGTTGAGCTTGTGGTTAGAGAGAGAGGAGTCGTATAGCGTATTAGTGTTGGAAGGGGTATATACATGGTCGTAATTCGTTAGTTTGTATTCGTAGTCGTTGCTGTCGCGGGTCGGAGAGGCGGTTTGAGAGGGAGTTGGGGTGGCCAGGTCCAAGGACGGGGGTTCTTCAGGGGTCGCTGGCGGCGAGGAGGTGGCTGATTTGGAGTCGACATCGTCGAGCTTTTGCGCAGGGGAGTTGGGGGTAGTTGCCTGTGTGGAGTCTAAGGGGGCGTCCGACATGTCAACGTCAGTGGCGGAAGATCCGGAGCCAGGCGTCCTGCCCGAGGAGGAGCACCTCAGGTGTGTGTACTCATTCGGCCTGCGTTCCTCTAGCATGATGGTGGCAGAGGAGCAGGCGACGGGGGAACAGGGGCGGTAGAAGGTGTCAGAAGGGACAAATTGCGCATGGACCGTAGTTCAAGGCTGTTTCTAGTGGTCTAGCGCAAAGACGCGGTCGTTTGCGGGTCGTGGCGGGGGAAAGACAAGGTTGCGATCGCGGTCGGGGGCTGTTTAAGATTGGCTTGCTGCCTACCAAGATTACGCGAGGAGGAACAATGAAAAATTATGTAAGAAGCGGTGTTGTGCGGTCTGTCGCGGCGAAGAACTCTGTGTCGGTGCCGGAGAAGGCGGTGCGGTGTCGTCGGCGGGTCGCGAGGGTCGGAGCAGCGCGGGTTCGGTGTGCAGCGGCGGGTTCGGCGCAGGGCGTGGCGTGGAAAATTTTTCGGGGATGTCGTTGAGTGCGTGGAAAATGGCAGCGCAGGAAAACGGGAAGGTTTTGCAGGGCGCGAACAAGGAAACGCCCGAAACCCAAAAATGGAACGCGCTGGAAGACGCCACGGCACAACGGAGAGAGAGACGGCGCCGGCGACGGCGGGTTCGAGACGGGTCGGATCGTGGGGCGTCGGTGTCGGTGTCGGTGTCGGTGTCGGTAGCGGTAGCGGTAGCGGTGTCGGTGTCGGTGTCGGTGTCGGTGTCGGTCGGATTTGGCGTTGCTATCGGGCCAGGCCAGGACAGGTTCAGGGTCCGGTGCAGGCCAAGCAGCACAGGGCAGGCCAATTGCAGCCTACGGCCGCGCTGACGGGACCAGGTGCCGTGCCATCAGTCTCGGGCCCGGTGCTTGAACGCTGCGCCCCGGTGCTTCTGTGCTGGACCCGACCGGCGCCCGGTACCGATCCAGACCAGAATGTACTGAGCGCCGCGATAGCTGAACATCTGAGACCGCCACGGCCCGAATAGGAAGCAGCGAAAATGCTGGTCAAACCCGCAGACACCGACCCGAAGCACCGAAGCACCGGCAGATCCAGCGGTACCGAACGAACAAAAGACCCGATGCAAGCCACGGACACGGCCAGCGACACGGTCATTCGCATCAGGGCCGGCGACAGCGTGGACCAGCGCGTCAAGCAGATCGCGAGGCTGCTCAGTGCCTCCACCAGCACCAGCACCACGGCCGCCACCACCGTCACACTCGTCAACGCTGAGCCCAGCTTCCAGAAACTCGTCTCCATCTGCGAGCTGGCCAAGGCACAGCTGCTCAAGGACCAGGACCAGGGCCAAGGCCTCTACCAGTACAATAAGATGGACTATACAGTCAGCGACACGCCGCCGTCAAAGAAGACCGCAGCGCCCGCGACGACCAAGTCGGGCCTCCCACGGGCTATTGACGAGCGCAGCACGCCCGAGTACACCGTGCCCACGCTCGCCATCAAGCTCAGCCGGCGCGCGCTCACGGACCTCGAGGGCTGGACCTGCCAGCACGTGACCAGCGCTTAGTCGCTATTCCACTACAACTCTACTACAGACTCTCCACCGCTCTTGTCAACTACATTACTATTTTTCTCTCGTCCCCCCTTCTCTCTGCACTCATCGCTACGCACGTTCTTTGTATGCGCGCTGCTTTGGCACTGCATGTACTTTTACCTACTATCTCACGTGACCACCTCCACGTGACTTTGTCTATTTGTTTGTTGATTGTTGCCCCGATTAGGAAATCTACAAACAAACCGGATGGCCTCTGCTTGTTTGTCTGCGCCAGGGAAGATCTCGCCGCCTTTTTCCAGCAGTTTTGGCGCAGGCAACAGATTGGAAACCGTTTGTTTATTTAGTGCCTAGTTAGTTTGACCTGCAATTGGCCGTTGTTTACCTAGTGGCTTGTGCTTTTGCCCTCTGTTTGTATTTGTATCTTCTATTGTTATTATTATAGTTCTTGTTATTTCTCACTCCATCTTGTTTATATTCCACTTCTCTTCCTTCTTCCTCTTCTCTTCTTTTCTAACCAAACACTCGGCATTCTCACCACCCTCGACACAACTACCAGTCCGCTGCCATGGACGGTCACAACTTCAACGACTCGGGCAAACCCAGAGAGCTGCCCAGCATCCCTCCCGTAGCATACTCCCCAAACAGACAGTCATACCATCTTGGTAAGTAAACACCTGCTCCAGTCAATTGCAAAGACCATTTTCTAACTTGAATAGAAGAGGAAACGGGCTTTAACACGCCGCCTTGCGTTGCCTCGCCTGCTAGAAACTCCGTCCATGGAAACCCCCCTGGCTCGCCTACCCGCCGCGAGTGGACGCGCATGGAGTCGCCCATCCGCGAGCACACCCCCATCATGCTCAGCGACGAGTCTGCAGTGCCCCTTGGCCCCCCTCTCACTGCCAGCCGCAACTCGTCCACAATGACGCCTTTTGACGACTTTGGAGCCAGTGGTGCTAGCCACAGAAACACCATGTCCGTGGACTCGGCCGCCACGGCCTATGTCGAACCAGCTGGCTCTGAGTACGACAATGACGATGCTTACAGCTACGCCACCAACGACGAGGCCTACGAAGACGAGGACGTGGACGAGGACCGCGAGTCCAAGTCTGAGCTCCTTTCCGTTGTTTCCTCCACCGATACCCTCAGCACGGGAGTCTACCAGGCCCCCACTAAAGCCCAACCCCGTCGCCACAAGTCCATGACTAGAAAGCAAGTCAAGCTCGTGCGCGGTAACTTGGTCCTTGACTGCCCCGTCCCTACAAAGCTCTACTCTTTCTTGCCTCGCCGTGACCACGACGAGTTTGTTTACATGCGGTACACTGCGGCCACCACAGACCCGGACGACTTTGTTGCCGGCGGATTCACGCTAAGACCCGCCATTTACGAACGCGAGATCCAGCTCTGCGTGTGCATCACCATGTACAATGAAGATGAAATCTCATTTGCCCGCACCATGCATGCCGTCATGAAGAACGTTGCTCATTTGTGCTCGCGAAACCGGTCCCGTGTCTGGGGCAAGGACGGATGGAAAAAGGTTGTTGTTTGCATTGTCGCCGATGGACGTACCAAGATCCACCCGGGAGTCCTCGACTGTCTCGCCGCCATGGGTGTTTTCCAAGAGGGAATCGCAAAGAACTACGTTAATGGCAACGAGGTCAAGGCCCACATTTTTGAATACACGACCCAGGTTTCTCTTGACCCCGACCTCAAGTTCCAGGGTGCTGAAAAGGGCATTGTCCCCGTCCAGGTCATGTTTTGTCTCAAGGAAAAGAACGCCAAAAAGATCAACTCGCATAGATGGCTCTTCAACGCTTTTTGCCCCTCGCTCAACCCCAACGTCTGCGTGCTCCTTGATGTAGGAACCAAGCCAGGATCGACCTCCATCTACCACCTCTGGAAGGCCTTTGACTCGGATTCAAACATTGGTGGTGCTTGTGGAGAAATCAAGACCATGCTTGGCCCCGGTGGCCGCCACCTCCTCAACCCGCTCGTTGCTGCCCAGAACTTTGAGTACAAAATGTCAAACATTCTCGACAAGCCGCTCGAATCCGTGTTTGGCTACATTAGTGTCTTGCCCGGTGCTCTGTCTGCCTACAGATACCATGCGCTGAAAAACGGACCTGATGGTAAGGGACCTCTCAACTCTTACTTCAAGGGCGAGTTCTTGCACGGTTCCGAGTCTGACGTTTTTACATCCAACATGTACTTGGCCGAAGACCGTATTCTCTGCTGGGAGCTTGTGGCCAAGCGCGGTGAAAAGTGGCTGCTCAAGTACGTTAAGGCCGCTACCGGTGAGACCGACGTCCCCGACGACTACCCCGAGTTCATCAGTCAACGTCGACGTTGGCTCAACGGTGCTCTTTTCGCTGCCATTTACGCGCAAACCCATTTCACACAGATTTGGCAAACCGACCACTCTTACTTCCGCAAGTTCCTTCTTCACGTTGAATTCTTTTACCAGTTCATTTCGCTCATTTTCACGTTTTTCTCGCTTGCAAACTTTTACCTTGCATTTTACTTTGTCGCTGGATCGTTGGCCTCCAACAGTGCCAACGACATTATCCCCGGTCGCGGTGGATTCTACTTGTTTTTGATTTTCAAGTACCTCGCCATATGTACCATTGCCGCTCAGTTCATTCTTTCGCTCGGTAACAGACCGCAGGGCTCACGACACATGTTTATTGGAAGCGCTGTCTTGCTGGGTCTGGTGGGAGCTTACTCCATTGGTGTTGGTCTCTACTTTGTGGCGCGAACCGTCACTGAAACCCAGGGCGGCAACGCAACGCTGGGAAACAATGTCTTTACAAACATTGTCATTTCCATGGTCTCGACCTATGGTATCTACATTCTCATGTCGCTGCTTTACTTGGACCCCTGGCACATTGTCACTTCTTCCCTCCAGTACTTTTTGCTTATGCCTTCTTACATTTGCACACTCCAAATCTACGCCTTTTGCAACACACACGACGTCACTTGGGGTACCAAGGGTGATAACGAGCAAAAGATGGACCTGGGTTCTGCCGTCGTCAAGGCCGAGGCCGGCAAGGACATTGTCGAAATTGAAATGCCCTCTGAGCAACTCGACATTGACAGCGGCTACGAGGAGGCCCTCAACAAGCTGCGCGAGCGCGAGCCCGAGATGCCCAAACCCCCGAACGCGCTCACTGTCACTGAGGACTACTACCGCGAGGTTCGTACCCGCGTCGTGCTTGTGTGGATGGTCGCCAACGTCATTCTCGTCCTGGTCATGACCCAGGTCTTTGGCGTCGACAACACAAACGACAACGTCTACCTTAAGATCATCCTCTGGTCCGTTGCCGCCCTGGCCGCGTTCAGAGCGGTGGGCTCGTTTGCTTACCTTGTCCAGCTTGTCGTCAAGAGCATGTCCGAAACGCGGTACAAGTCGTTCAAGCGCGAGGCCCTCACCGGCAAATAAACTGAACCTGAAAGTCACATTTATACCCCTTTTCGATATCTAATTTCGCCTTCTCTTTTTATTCATGTTTGTTTATTATTTTTGCTTTATTACCGTCTAGAAAAATTCATAAAACGAATAGACTTAGCATTCTCCAAATCAGTAAATTTTTTTTCAAATCAGTAAAATCTTGTAGGCAAATAACAAATGTAATCAAATTTTAACTAAGCAAACAATATAAATATAATACGTATAAAACAACAATCATCATCATTATAAATCATCATGATACCAAGAAATCCACACACTTGATGTCCAGCATGGGCGTGAAGTCTAAAATGACCGGCTTGCTTCCAAACGATGTGCAAATGATTCGTTTCAAGTTGGCCTTGGCGCTAAAAATCCAGCTTCCAAAGTAATTGTCAATGGAAGCGAGCTGCTTGCCCGTAGCCAGGTCCCAGATACGGATGGACTGGTCGTAACTGCCCGATATGATTCTGCCGGAAGCTACATCGAGGGACCGGACAAGAGCCATGTGGCCTTCCAAAATATGCAAACACCGGCAGGATTCTATATCCCAAACACGAATTACCTTGTCGTTACTGCCGCTCACCAACGTCTTGCCATCGGGAGAAAGCTGGATACAAGCAAGTCCACGAACATGGCCTGTAAACTGGCGAATGCACGTACCAGTCGCAATGTCCCACTGCTTGATCAAGGCGTCCCCACCAGCACTGAAAAGAGTGTCTCCATAAAGCTGTATAGAATTGACTGGTCCTTCATGGCCCTTCAAAGTTCGCTTAAACTTTAGAACGGTTGAAGTGTTGAGCTCGCCAAGCGGGCGTTCCCAAATATTGATAGTACCGTCTCGTGAGCAAGAGCAAAAGTATTTCTCGTTGAGAGACACACTGAGCACTCCTTGGGTATGCTTGGTAATTTTCTTGAATGGCACAAATTCAGGGAGCGCCCATAGAATAATGGAGTGGTCGCTGGATCCTGATATCATTAGCGTGTCGTCGAAATGCAAACAGAGCACTGACTTGGTATGTACAAGTTGGTCACTGTCCTGTTGTGCTGCAAGTGTAGGAGTGTTGTTAACACTCGGCGTCAAGAAGGCAGTCCTGGCGGTGAAGGGCAGCTGTGTGTTTGCTGCCTCAATGGTTTCAGTTACATCCTCCTCGGTGGGGTCAGCCGCATTGCGTCTCGCCGTCCTTCCAAGACTCTTGAGCAACGCACCGGATCGCGCATCCCATACTTTGATCGTCTGGTCCCTAGAACCCGTCACAATCATGTCTTCATTGTACTGCACGCAATAGACACTGTCAGTGTGTCCTTTCAATGCCATGGCCTTGACAATACCTTGGTCCCATCGTTCTTCAAGTATCTTGCGAGTTTTGTACACTTCCTTCCATGTCATTTGATCGTCTGGCAAGTGCCCACTTACAGTCTCCCAGTGCTCGTTTTGATGGAAAAGCGATCTCCAAACGGTATTTGAATCTACTGCTTTTTTCCAAGTCTTGTTAACCTTGATACAGGCAATAACAGAAGCCCGATCGAGGTATGCAAAAATTTCGTCAACGATTTCTGTTGGACAGGTTTGCACAAAGTCAACCTTGGCGGGCAGTTTGATTTGGTGAAAGTCTTCACTAAGAAATGCTACTCCCGACTCTGAGTCTTCCATGAGTGAGCGTGAATGTTTAAGTTGTTTTTGTAAATGGTGTTGATGATATTGTTGGGCGTAGTAATTTGATGTCGAAGAGAGAGAAGAGTTGTAGGAAGCAGCGGATGAGCAGTCAATACCGGAGATGCCATAAATTGACGTATTGTCGTTTCCTAAGGAACCTGGGTATGCCAGGGGGCCATCACTTGGACCTTGTGGTGGGAAAAACTCGTTGGTGGTGTAGATGGTCGAGATAGAGCCCTGGCGAGACCGCGATGCATTCAAATTGGGAACTGAAGCTGTCTCTTGAGGGCGCTGCACTTGGACGACGTTGAGCAAGCTTGTGTTTTGGCTTTGAGGTCTTGGTGGTTCGAGATGCCGCGTGGAGCTTCGCTGGGGGTCACTGGGGTCCAGGCGTGAGGAACATGCGGGTTCCGGTTTTGCAGAGCTGCTGGAGTCCGAGCTGTATAATATTGACGGCAGGTAGCCCTTGCTGACAAACTTGTTGATTTTTTGTCTCGCAGAGCCATACGGAAGTTTGAATTTCAGCCTGACTAGCTGTGATAGTGATTGAGAGTTGAAAAAGGGCCTGTGGAATGCATTCGACACTCCTTCGAGGAATGTGGACCTCTCGTCCAGACTTGCTCCGTCGTGAGCCTCGTGACTCATGTGAGGTGCTAAGAGGTACGGCACAGACGCAAAATGGCGTGGCTGACGAGAGGCGCCCTCAGAAAAGTCGGTGGCATGGAAGTTTCGACTGGAGTTTGGCTGGGATGCTGGTTGCGGATATGCGATATGAAGGGAAGCGAGAGACGTGGACGAGGACGAGGGTTCGGAGGTGTTGCGGGAACCAGAGCTCATGATAGATGCTGGTAGCTAAACTTTCAGTACCTTGAGATAATTAGAGCGTTTGTGAGAGCAGGTGGAACATGCTGGTGTGTACTGGAGTGCTGGTGTTTGCTGGCGATGTTGGAAATTAAAATTGATCAAGCAAAAAAAAAAAAAAAAAAAAAAAAGGGAAGCAAATAAAAACATGACGTTCCTATGCGTGCTTCCTGAACAGTATTTCACTATCTGAACCATCAACTGAATACTAAACAAACAAGCAAAAGACTTCAACTGAAACAACTAATTAAAAAAATACACATAACTTTTCGTTAACTAATATACCATGATCAAAACTATCCTAGAATTTCCTCGGTTTCCTCAAACACCTCTTCTCTAATCTCTTCAATCACCAAACTGCCAGACTCGAGCTCCTTGACAATCTCCTCCTCAGTGGGAAGGTGCAGCTTTTGCAGCTTCTCGTTGACGGCCTTGCGCCACACCTTCCAGTGCGAAAGAGCATTGCGTCTCTTGGTAATGACAATTCTGGCAGCATCGTCGGCGTCCATGGCATCTTCTTCGTCGAATCTCGAGCTGTATTGCTTGAGGTTTTTGATAATGTTGCGTCGCTCCTTGCCGGTCAAAGGCGAGGGAGGCCTTGGCCGCCACGTCAGGCCACGGAAATAGTCCACACTGCGCTCGACAATGAGCTCACCCTGAAAACTCAAGATCTTGTAGCCGGCCTGGCCCTTGTTGGACCAGATTGCAACAAACCGCCCCGAAGGGTCCCACTCCATGTCAACGATACCGTAATACTCTCCTGACGAGATTTGCACAACATTAGTGGCAGTTTCAGTGTTTTCGAAATCCCAGAACTCCAATGCGGCCACTGAGGAACCAGGAACACCGAAATTACTCGTAGCGGCGAATCTGCCCTTTGGCGACCAGTAGATTGACGTCGTAGGCTTCTTGTCAAACGTTTTCACAACCTTCCAGCCTGTTTGAATGTTCTTCTTGCGCTCCACAGCATAGAATGAGAGGTTATTACTGCTTGGAAGCGGCTTTTCATTAGGGTCAGCGGAATCCAGACGGGACACAGTAATGAACTTGTCGCCCTTGGGTTCCCACGCAAAATTCATGACGATTTCTTTCAACTCGATGGCTTCCACAGGAATGTCCTTTTCGGTCATGCGGAAAAACTCGAGGTTTGTGAAAATCTGCTTCTTTGAACGAGTGTGACGGTCGACCTTGACACACAAGTAAGCGCTTTGATCTTGCCAGTGGAATCGGCAGTCCGAAACGTTGAACAAGTTTCTAGTACGGATAACTTGCTTGGAAGGGACAGTCATGATGGAAACACGAGCTGCCTGGTTGTTGATTTCTGGCGTCCAGTAGCAGAGCACGTTTTGTTCTTCAGCCTTGCCTTCAAGCTTGATGCCAGTTGGAGCAAACGAGAAATCAACGACACCAGGAATCTTGACTGTCTTCTTGTCTACAAGACCCATGGAAGGAGCCTCGTAGATAGAAATGGACTCGCCCTGATTCAAACGTGCAAAGTACTTACTGTCGGCAGACCACTTGAGAATAGGCCACATAATCTTTTGCTTCTCGCCCTTGGCATTTCGTGGAATGGGGAACGAACGCAAAGGAATCTGGGTCCGCACGTCCCAAACAACGACTTGGTTACCAGTATCTAGCTCGCCAAATGGGCTCTTGGGGTTTTCAGGGTCATTCTCAGGAGCATCGCCAATTGCAACGTCGGAAAATGTGACGAGGTATTGCTCGTTAGGGGAAAAGTAAAATGCCTTGACGTTGAAATGCAAAAATTGAGCAAAAATCTTGAAACTCTTTCCACCATTTAGCTGAACGCCGAAGTTGTACATTGTAGCAAGATACGTGCCCTTGGAGGACCAGCGGGCGGGGCCATCGTAAACGCGGTCAACTTTACCAGCAAGCTTGGGCTCCTCGGTACGCTTGAACCAATTGATATTGACGGTATCGTTAACATGCATGAAAAGTTGGTCACGGCCTGCACTATCAGTTAACCAATGTCGCAAATGCTCGCGAGGCTGAAACTCAATTTTTTTTGGTGGATCGTAAACATCTGTAATCGACTCGTCGTTCCCTAATCTCTCAATGTCCGAGAGTTTGTTCACAAGTAGAGTGTGGTTGGCGTCTAGTCGCTTGTGGTTGTAAGTTTTGATTGCTGCTGCTGCTTGTTCGACAGTTTCGTACTCAATGAAAACAAATCCCTTGGTCTTGCCACCTTCAATGGGCATGTGGAAACCACCCTCCTTGATAGTTCCCACAGATTCGAAAAGCTTGCGCAGAACCTTGGTGAGGACTGGGGCCTTGGACTCTGGAGCTTTAGGCGCGCCGTCCACAACCACAAAGGTCTCAATGCCCTCGTCCAAACTCACAGCGTACTTGCGCTCAAGATCGGAAAAGTCAATATCAAGGTCCTCGCCCTGATGACTTCTAGTATCCTGTTCAACAGTCATGATATCCTATACTCCGTCGACGGGTCCTGTTTGGTGATTCCAATCCTGGAGTTCCTAGGAATTTTTTTATCTCAGGCAAAACCTCACAAATACGCAGTGTAAATTTTCAGAACGATCCTCAACTCACGATCATGATGGATTCGATAACTAACTCGATAACTAGTTGACTGTACAAATTCCAATTACTTTGCGAGATGCTTGCAATGCTAACAAATAAACGACATTCTATATTTAAAAAGATGCTACTTTAAAGGCGGTAAATTCCGTTATAAAATAAGCTTCTCGACAGTGTACGGGGGAACAGATCTGGCGTAGCTCTCTCTGTAGTCGGCATGGTGCAAACCAGTCATGCCAGCCTTGCCAAACGATAGCACGGCCCGCAGCTGCTGTTGGTGGTGCTGGCTGGCAGAGAACAAGGCAGGGCCATCCCTGTTGGTATTAGGAGCAGAAGTTCCAAGACGCTGAGCAGCCTTGCGCTCAAGGGTCTGGGCCTTCTTTTTACTGTGCTTGGACTTGGAAGAAGAGCCGTTTAGGCTCTCAATAGGTTCATTGACGCCATTCGACTCGGAAACCTCCGAAGGTTCTCTGTAGTCAATAAGCTTGAGGGCCTCTCCAAGAGCCGTGAGAGCTTGGCTGCCGTAGTCCAGGTTGCTGATCTCAGCGTCAACACGAGCCTCAAGAGAGTCAAGCATCTGTTCGTCCCAGGCAAACAAGCCACCTGCATCAATGAAGCAGGCCATCAAAGGCCAGCCAACATCGAGGCGCTGCATTCTTTCCACGCACTTGACGATAGAGGTAACTTGGGACTCCTCTTGGCCCGCTTCATTCGTGGTCTTGTAAACACGCTTAATAGACTCGGTGATGGGCTTAGTGTTGAATTCTTCAGAAAGACGGGCAACGGCATCTTTGAAGGTTTCGTCATCAGCAGTCTGCAGTGCTTGCACAATCTGATCACAGGCCAAACCAGGAGCAGTTACGACAGCCTGGCGGTAGAGTCGGGGATTTGAAGAAAGCACTGTGAGAAGAGTAGGAAATTGTGGAGTAGGAAATAATGGGTGTGTGAGGAGGTAGACGGTCAACTTCTCCACAGAGTCGGAGAGTTTCAGCGTTGCAGGATCAATTTGATCCAAAGTAAGGTTTTTAGTTGCAAAAATCTGACCAACAAGGGTGGAAATGAAATTGGCATCCACTTCGCGATCATTGGAAGCATCGTAAATTAATGCGTCTTCTTCGCTCTTGGAAATGACTTCGGGGACGCCAGATTCGGCAAACTCCTCATTTTTCAGGTATGCAATAGCCCAGTTCTCGTACAACTCCATCTTTCCACTCTTGAACCATTTGAACAATTTCTTGAGAATTGCTGTGAGATCTTCCTTTTGCTGCTCTGTTGAAACAGTTTGTTGCTGAACGAATTCTTCTGAACTCAAGTTCTGATCAAAAATAAAAGACCCGTGCACAAGATCCCACTTGCTGTCGTGAGAAGTGACGCCCTTGCCGAGAGACTCCAAAAGGCTTCCAGTACCTGGCTCCACTGGGAGTACCACAATCTCGACGTTGGTAAAACCCATAGCAAACGAGTGCTTTTGGGAAAAGTCAGCAAGCTGGATGGGCTTCTCCAGAACGCGCTTTGAGAGAATTGTGCTGTATTTGGTGTCTACGAGCTTGAGGGTGTTGTCGTAAGAAAGTAAAATACGGTTCTTTCCAACAGGCAATAAGCTTGCTTTTTCGGTAGGAGTCTTTTTGTTGCGTCTGACTTGAATTGTGGACAAGAGAGACAGGTTGGGGAGCGAGTAAGTAATGAGAGAAAATGTATGAGGGTCAAAAACGAGTAGCGAACCCATGTGAAGACCGTACACACTGTTCTTGCTGGCGCTAACTGCACCATTGATAAGTTCCCTTCCTTCGCTTTCTTCAAGAGCAATGATGCGAGTTTGCACAGAGGTCTCGTCCTTGGACTTTTTCAGCACAGTCACGAAAAGACCGTCGGTAGGCATGTCGGCGTGGTCCGTAGCAAGGTGGTCGTGGAACATTACTTCGGACGACTCTTCGTTTTTAGAGGTCCATACTACTTCAGCACCCTCTTCTTCAGAAATAGAGACACACTGCACATTTCCGTTCTTGAACAGGAGATACAAGTGCTGGCCGTCCGTGGATGCGCGAATGTCAATGATGGTGTCGGTTTTCTCCAACAAGACATCTTCCTCTTGGTTTTCGTTAGGGATGACAGAAATGCGGCGCAAAGAACCAGCACCGTACTTGTTGGTAGTCGCAAAGTACAAGAGGTCCGGCTTGTCTTCCCGAGTGACGGCGTGAACAGCGAGGACTCTGGTCGTGGGCGAGATAGCGTGGGTCCAGACGAGTTTCGGGGTAGACTTGAGCGAGTACACCGCAAGGGAGCTATGTGAAACGCCCAGATATATTCTCGAGAGGCCGCAGTACATCGCCGACCTCAAGGTCAACGAACTTGACGTCTGAGGCAGTTCAGAAAGAGTATATGGGGGGCGGATTTCGGGCATTTTCTGGGTTGCAGAAGATCAAACGGGAAAAAAAAATTATGGTAGATTTAAATTTTTCATGTGGGTTGGGGCAAATTGGGAGGAACCGTTTTTGACGCGAGCGCGGGAAATTTCACCGAGACTTGAAGGCTTGCCTGGAGAACTCAATGGCATTGGTAGCTGATTTTAATGACAGACAGATCGTATATAGCTCGGCTGGATATAATTTACTTGAGTTGCACTCAAAACCCAGTACTTTACAATGCTGCGGACTTCATGCCGTGGGAAGTATGACATAGCACACGTCTGTTGTAGGGTAAGGGCACATCTACAGGTAATACTTTTCTTTTTCATTGCCGTCGCGCCTGCTTCAAGTTTATTGCCTCGCGCGACAGTTCCACCAGAATTGAGTCCAGTATATCTATCAAAGTACCAGCATGGCAAAAAGACGCGCTAGTAAAGAGAGCCTGGCTGAGCCTGAGACGAAAAAGGCTCACACCGAGGAGGCTGAACAAAACCAAGAGGATAGCGTTGCTGTAAAGGACACTGCAGCGGAGGAAGCACCCGAAGAGACCGTTAAGGTGGAACCGAAAGAAGAGCCAGTCAATGAGGAGCCTGCAGAAACCGCTGATCAAACTACAGCAGAGAAATCAGAAGGCCAGCCGGAAGAGGAGAAGGTCAAAGAGGAGGCCGGTGAAAATGTCGAAGAGGCAACTGAGCCATCTGAGAAGGAGGACGAAGCCAATGTCACTGAGGACAATAAAACCTCTCAGTCTGCATTACGACTGATTGTGCCTGCGTCTCTTGGTGATGCGTTAGAAGACCTTGAAAAGGGACCATTGTCCAGCGACTTCCAGGCCACCATCACGGTCAGCGAAAAGGTGAGAGGCTCGCCAGATCGAATTCTTTCCATCGAAGCCACAGTCGAGGCCGTTGCCCACATTGCCTCCAAAGCGGCCGAGTACATTCACAATGCCAATCTGGGCCGACACAAGTCCGATACGACCCCAACAGCCCCCACGACAGGCAAAAGAGGACGCGCAAAGAAAGAGCCTGCCCAGAATGCACAGCAAGAAAAGGCCGACGAAGCAAAGTCGTATTCAATTAGAGTGTTAGTCCCTGATCACATTGCAACCTCCAAGCTGAAGAAATTACCAGGAGACGCCAAAGAGGACGGCATCACGTCAATTGCTCAGGAAAGCAAAGCAAAGCTTGAGTTATCGCGGTCACAACTGCCAGGATCTACTGAACGGTCCTTGGTGATATCCGGTAGCCTAAGCGAGCTACAGTCCGCCGGCAAGCTTGTTTACGACGTGCTCAAGGACGAAGATGATACCAGCGCTCTGTTCCCCTCTATCCCATACGTGCCACGGGTAATCACGGGTATTTATGGACACCCAGAGACATTCCAACGACAAATGTTGAACCAAACGCTAGCTGCCACCAACCCGTATCTGGTTCCCACTACTGACTTGAGCGCAGGCCCGATGCAGGGAGTGGAGCCCGCGGTCGCCCAGCAAGCGGCTACCACTGCCGCTGCTCCAGTGTCCAGTGCCGGGGCCGAGGATGTGATTCACATGAATAGCCAAGGTGGCATGCAACAAGCTCAGATGCAGGCCCAAGCGGGACTGCCTGGCTCGCAAATCACACAGCAAATCTACATCCCCAACGACATGGTCGGCGCCATTATTGGTAAGGGCGGCACCAAAATCAACGAGATCCGACAGTCGAGTGGCAGTATGATTAGAATAAACGAGACGCCTGAGGACGCGAACGGCGCTACTGGTCCGACAGGCACTGGTGGCTCAGAGCGCATGGTGACCATCACAGGCACGCCCGAGAGCAACAAGATGGCGCTTTATCTGCTGTATCAGCGCATTGAGAGTGAGCGCCACCACCACAAGAAGTAGTTTATAAGTAATTAAAGAACAGTCTCTTTTGTGAATTGTTGTGGCTTCAAGTAGTTGGCCAGAGCGTCTTGATGGTCTGTGTTGCTGGGATTTAGCGATCATAGAAGGGAGTTATGGCCCCAGACGCACGGAACATTCGAAAGATTAGATGGAAGCCTCTTTTTTGACGGGCACTCGGGCAACTCTATTGACCAGGACTTGATTACAATTCATGATGATTGCGCCTTTGATGTAGACAACGGAGGGATCTAAGGCGCCTTTAGGTGGAATCCGAGGCGTACGTAGTGACCTACCTTGGCTTATTCGCGCTCCAAGGGAAACAACGATTCTCAGTCTCAGTGATCTCTGTGCACGATCCACGAGGCCCTAATTGCTGTTTGTATCTCTGTGTGGCGCTGTGCACCGAATTCAAGTCGGAGCGTGTCGGTCTTTGTTCCGGCCGGGCCCTTTGTTGTAGCCCGTGCGCAAGCTCCAGCCCTGCCGGTCACTGAAGTAGAAGCTGGACATGAACAACGAGTAATACAGGTACAGCACGGTGTATGGTGATGGTCCTTTAGTGATAAAACCTTCTGCGACAAAGCTTTTATTTAGCTTTTTACAAACTTCTCCAACACACTCCAAGTGCGCTGACTTATTCACGAGCTGTATCTGTAGCCCTGAGACACGGGAGGTTCATGTGCAACTAGCCCGCTCTTGTCCATTACCCATGAACTCACACGCCATGCCTGTGGGCCCAGATAGCAGCCCCCACTACTACACAGGCGCACCCAACACAGCGTTTGCGCTTAACAGTCTGGCCGCATCAGACAGCCCCAGACACATGCCACCACCGGTGCCACCGGCGAGAAGGAAGCAGTCTTTGCCGTCGGAGAGAGCAGGCCACCCTGTGCATTGTCTCGAGGCTCGGCCGCCGTCCGACAACAGAGCGCATGAAACCCCGGACAGAATCGACTCGCATGAATCTCTCTTCGCGTTCCCGCCAAATGGCATAACAACGAGGGAGCCCGTCTCACCACTGAAACCGCACAGCCGGGCCCATGACGCAACTGCTTCAGTCCTCAGCAGCCAGCTCCGGCCTCATCCTCACGGTGCCGTCGCCAGCTTGTCGTCGCAGTCTTCGCGGCTGGCAGACCCGGTGGACCTAGCCCTACACAAGAACAATCCGCCCACCAAGTCGCCTGCGGACGAACAAGCTCCCACGAGCGCACAAGCCCCACCACCAGACTCGGGAACAAAGCCTTTCGTCGCGCATGGAACCCCGTTGCACCACCTACCTTCTCCGACGGTGTCTCAATGCAGACACTTTGACAAAGCCCAAAGCCCGCAGCGCGCGCCAGATGAGACGGTAGCCTCGTCCATGCCTAATGCAAACCAAGACAGAGCTTCACCATCTCGAAACTCCAAAACTAACGCCTCGCCATTTGAAAACAAAATTCCCTCGCAACACGTCCCCTTTTCCTTTTCACACTCTACCACCCCGCTGTCATCACCATCTAGCACCGGCGTTGGCTTCTCTCCAGCAAGCTTTCAAACGGACAGCTTCACGCACCAGGCAACTATGCCACAAACCGACATTTACGCGCCTAGTCACTCGCATAGAACCCACCACCAACAGGCTGCCCACCCTTTTCCAAACACCTACTCACAACATCACGCCATTAACCGCGCTCCCAGTATCACTGACAGGCGAGACGTGCACTATAGCAGTACTCTGCCGGCTCACAGACGAACTAGAAGCACGTCGACTCAGCATGCAAAGCCATTTGCCGAAAACAGCTTTGATTTCAGCATAGAAGCAACGGTCACTCTTCCACTTCAGCGGCAACAGCAGGAGGCTAGTGCCCAGCACATGGCTCCTACTATGGGATACAACAGGGCGGCCAATGGTTACGACAATGAAGCGCCAGAATCTTTTCACACGACAAGGGAGTTTGCCCACGGCCATCGGCGTAGCAGCACTTCCACAACTCTCAATAGCATGGCATCTTCCAATACAGGCATGTCCACTCCGAAATATACAAACAAGCAATCTTTTCAGCAGCCTGCGAGACAAGCTTCAATAAGCTCGAACGCCGCTCACCACCGTCGCATAGGCAGCGTGAGTTCTCAAATGAGTCGCAACTCACAAGTAAGCCGTGCGTCGCATGCCAGCAGGCCCTCTAGCGAATTAGCCCAAAACTCCATGGTTTCAGGGAGCTTCTACGTCCACGAACTGCGCCGCAGATCGGCCGCCACGTGGTGCGACATTCCTGCAACTGTATGGGGTGTACCGATTGGAATTGCAGACGAATCCATGCTTTCGAGCAGCCAGAGTGGCGCCATGAACTCATCTGGCAAAAAGATGCTGTCATTGTCGCGCTCAGGCACCACGTCCAGTAGCCAACGCAGAGTGATGGATATCCGCCACTCGCACCTCACGCCCCGGCTGCTTGCAAGCGAAATAGACGATGACGGCGAAGATAGCCCCACAAGCGCAGGAAACTTCAACAGCCCTTCGGCTGACTACTCTGAATCCGAAGTCAGCAGAAACAGCAGCCTTTCGCACGGCAGCACTCTAGCGCTGGGAATCCCGTCGAATCCAAACACCATCTCAACTGGCGCGGGGGCGGCTGACCTGTCGCTACTGACAGAGAGACGGGTGCCCTCGGCGTCTCCTCCAGAACTCTCTCGCACGCCCAGCGCATCGAGCGTCAAGAGCCTTGAAGAGACCACCAAGCATATCAAGCTGTTTGTTGCAAACCCGGACCTGTAAAAGTACACCACGCTCTCCGTGCATCGCTGACTGGGTTTCTCTCTTACTCTCTGATGTTTTCTGATTGCATTCTACACCATTAAACTAGCATGCCACCATGGAAATCTCAATACTATTGTTTCACTTAGTTATTAGCAACGCCAACACTAAATATACCCTCTTTCATAAGAAATAGCATGCTTTTGCCTTTGTATTTCGTATTCCAAACTAGGCCGAGTCTTTAAGAAAGCTGTTAAGACCATTGACGATGAGCAGCCGCGTAACATCCGAAGGCGACTCCTCTTCTCGGTGGGGCAGAACTTGAGAAGGGACCCGGAGTCAGCCTCGACTCGGGCCGCGTGTTGATCCGATGTCGCCGAAAAACGTTTTTACATCGAATTTATTTTTATTTTTATGCATATTTAGTTTTTTAAATTTCTATTTTGCCATCTTCTTACTCAGACTTGCTCCTACATCTCGCCTTGGCTCCTTTCACACCCGTCCATCGCCTTTGAAGGTTGGTTCTCGCATTCGCCACGCTCTTGTTTTCGGCCCGGATCCTTTCAGCCGTCTCTGTTAGTCGTTGTCTTGCCTCAGTAATCTCCCAACAGCACTTGAAAATAATTGCGCCCCGAACAGACCAACCCAATTTCGACCATCCAGTTTGCCCCCCATCGCTAGACCGTTCGCAAACTACTCTTTTGATATCAGTGGAAATGAGTGAAGGAGCAGTGTCTTCAGCGCCGACAGACTTGCCGCAGGTGACTGAAAAGATCAAGGGCAAGCGCGGTAGACCACGGCTACAACGGTCAGTGCAGTCTCAGACAGAACGCCGCCGTGTCCAAGTAAGAGACGCCCAGCGCACCTACCGGCTCAAAAGAGAGTCTGCAGTTCAGGGCCTCCAGCGACGAGTCAAGCTCTGCGAAGCGGTAGTAGCTGATGTGGAAAAGCTTTTTCAAGATTTTTATGAATCGGGAGTGGAAATGGCTGTCAAAGAGTCCAACACCGAGCTCATGCAAATGTTTGCAAACGCGGGCATCAAGTTTGAACACGCCATGGCTCGACTGAGAACACAGTCGCCCGACGACGACGATAGCTACAAAACACTTGTCGGTGATTCCGACAACTCCAAACACCGCAACGAGAAACCTTTAGTTGATAGTGAAATGACCTCGGATCCACCACCGCTCAAGTTCCCCACTGTTAACGCCACCGAAAAGCCGTTCAGTGAGCTCTCCATCTCAGATGAAACTATTTCTCCTCTCGTCGACCACTCGGGTTTTCTCAGCGGGTTCCCGCAAGACCTAATGGCGACTGATGAAAAACCACATTCTCCCTCGCCAGATATCCCCAAGCCCAACAAGCTCATGAACATTTTACCAGTGACCGACGACGTGACGCTTGAAAACTTTCTCTTTGCAAAGCCAGTATTTCCAAGCAAGTATCCGAAACCGCAGCATGCGGATGGCCAAGAGTGGCAAGCTCAGTATAACCCAGTGAGTAGCTCTAGAGCCAAAAGCGAGGCCGAAAACCTATGGCTCCAACGGCAAATAGACGAGTTCCAGTCCGATGCTACGCAGCAGCTACTGCCAGCCGCACAAGGGAGTCACAATGGTTTCGGTCTAGACTATGGAGAAGAGAATGAAGGCCGTTCAAAGAAAGGAGGCCTACTACCTCACTTGCATAGGCTCAGCACGGCCATCCCCAAGACATGTTTACCAGACAACTTTGTTCCTAGTCCAAACCCATACGACAACATCTTGACGCGGTCTCAGTTACAGGAAGCTGCACAAAAGGCCATCGACAAGTATTACAAGTTGTATCCCAACCTGGGGCCCACCACAATAGCCGAGCGCATGTTTCGAACGTGCTTGATTGGCCTGCTTGGATACTACATCCGTGGCCAGTTCAAGGACCTAGAGCGCGTTTTCCAAGATGACTTTTTGGACTATGAGCATTTCCGCATTTCTTCTCTTATTGCCGCCATTCTCTCAACCGAGTCGTTTGAAAAACTGCCTTGGCTCGGCACGGTCGACGATACAGATTACCCCGGCTACAACAGCCCGCCCAACATTGAGAAGCTGTTCAACGCGGCCAAGAACTCAGGTGTGACGCTGGATACGGACCGGTTCATCAAGCTGGTTTCAGGGTACTGTAACAACATTGGGCACATGCCTCGCGTGCTCTCTTCGGATGTACAGAGCGCTATTGTTCTTTCCACTGTGTTTTAAAGGTCTTGCCAAAGGTAAGCCAAATTATTTATTAACTAAAGGTCGTATAATGTACTTATGTAGTGTAACCTGGATAATGGCGCTGCCACTGCCGCCAAAAAATGTTGACGACTTTATTTTTTTAATTGCAACCCGGTTCCATTTAGTAAAAAATCCGCGCGAGTCTCAAAGGCCAGAGCATCGCTCGTGCTGCTGTGCTCGCCAACAGAGAAGTAGGTTTCGAACCGGAAGCGGGCACAGGCGACTTCCTCACAACGCGGCCAGTTCGTTAAAAAAAGACCAACAATGGAGCTTGGAGCACAGGAGGCGTACTTGGCAAATGCTGTCTGGGGTCTTACAGCTTTGCATGTTATTGACTAACAGCGACGTATTGCACGTTTGAGAGCGCAGCGGTTGCCTCTGTGAACAAGGCTTCCTATGAATGCCATGTCCTTTTTTCGCCGCCGCCTGCCCGTCCCCCACATCGCAGCTGCTGGGCCTTGTCCGTTCCTGCGGAGGTGCCGGTGGCCGCGACGAGAACAGTTACTCTGATCCCCTTTGAGTACTCCCTTCTGTAGTGTCTGTTCGTCCCAGTGTTGTCGAATGGGCTTTGTAACTCTGCCTTGTCTGCGTCGCTAAGACACGTCGCCGCCCGCGGTAGTTCCAGGGTAGCGCGTTTGAACGTCTCCAGAATCACAAACGTGCCAGCGGTAGCGGCAGTTTTGTTCGGTGAAGTGCGCTCGTACGCTCCACCGCTGGAGACACTGGTAGGTACATGCAAGGATATTTTTGTATTCTGCTTGTATTTTACTTGGTGAACGTTGCAAAAGGAAAGAAAAGTCCCATTGAAGCCATCGTCGCTCCTGGAATGCGGGCCGCCCCCGCGTTATCGGGACTGAATGAGCCGTGTAGGGCGCGTTTATTTCGCGAACAAACTCAAACCGTTCAAACGTGAGGCCGATGGAACTGCGACACTCGAATCCAGGATCATTAATGAAACTTGCGCGCAAAACCTACTTTGAAATATAAAAAGAAATAGCCTGCCATAATATCAACTCATGAATGATGCAATTTTTGGCTGACAGTGACCTGTTCAGGGAATTGTACAAGTGTAGTCTGGAGCCCAAAGCGAAATTTGGTTTACTAGGCATTCAAGCGCATCATCATCAATAATATAAAAAGGCGTAGATTCAACTTTCACGTAATCACACTCTTTGCCCTTTGATTGTACTGTTGATTGATGCGTCGCTTCTGCTGGCATTGCTGCTCTGCTACTAACGTGCGGCAGTATTGCTCACTTTCAGTTCAGACTTCTTATGGACAGTGACTTTAGCAAATACCCGTGATTTTCTGGCATTCAAGTATTCTCACCGAAAAGTATGTGTTAGCTTCGGTGCCAGTCAGTCGAGAAGGTAAGCTCTGGTCATGTCTTTGTCCATGGCCAATTTTACGTTGCTCTCTCCAGAGTCACTTCGGTCTCCATTTTTCACTTCTTTCTCGACCCTGAAAAGAAACCTAATGCTACAGGCCAGGCTAGATTTCCCTCACACTTGGCTCACTTAGCTGGCTCACATTTTGCTGGATAGCTTTGCGACCGTCCTACTCTGCCTGGATCACACTTGGCTGGGACTCCAATAGGTCGCTATTGCGATTGTCCTGCTTTCGCTTTTGCTTGATATAGTTTAGTAATTTACTTATGAAATCTCTATTTGTTTAGAATGTAACAGATTGACTTGCCATGAACGAGCAACTACCTCTCCTCCTCCGGAGGAGCCGGCTAACGCCGGACCGGAAACGTTGCTCTTATCCGCCTCCGGCGGCTCCCCATACTAAGCCAACGCGAGAAGGTCTAGTCTAGGGAGCGCGAAT